>JXCR01149102.1:85878-139502 GCA_002079205.1 Phalaenopsis hybrid cultivar
ATATATATATATATATATTCGTGGGAGCTATGCTAGGGTTAGGGATTTGTGGGTTTCTTGGGCGATTTCCGGCGTTGTGGATGGGGCTTCTCCAATCGGTTGGTGAGATCCTTTCAACATTTTCTTTTGAGTTTAGTTTTTCCGTTTTTTTCTCATCCGCTGAGAGTTCCTCGATTGTTTTGGGTTTCTTTCAAGTATTGAATATACCTCCGGTTTCTCGAACGTTGTTGATGCTGTTTGAATCATTACTTCTCTGGGGCTACTAGTTCTGTTCTTGGCTATCTTTCTTTGAAATTATTCATTAATGGTATAGCTCATTGGTTGCATCTTTTCATGTTGAATACAGTTAGAAAGAGAATTGGTTTGAAACGAACCTACTCATGTTATATTGGTGATCTGCTTATTTGGTGGAAGATGTTTTGGCACATAATTTTGTTGTCGGTGGCATAATTTTGTATTTGGGATTAACTGTTTGGGACTTATTTGTGAATCAAGATATCAGTGATGAAGCTAATAGAATGCATTTTGCTGGTTGGCCCCAAAACCTTCTTCTTGCTAATTACTCTTTGCTTCTTCTGCATTGGGCCTTTAGTATCTGGATGCAAATTATATCTACTTTATACGATTGCTATGAATTATGGAAGTATTTTTTCTGTTCTTACAGGACTCTTAATGACTCCTATATCCCACGCTTTTTTTCTTATTAATGCTCTAACTGGTTTGATAAGCTCTGTATATTGCAGCCTCAAGTTGACGTGGCAGGATTTCTCTACACTATTGGCAAATTTGGGTTGTGACTGTTGCTGATCACACTGGATATTGCTCTCCTTGCTATGATCATGTTCCCCCACACTATGACAGTCATAANCTTGGTTACTCTTGTATATGCTAACAACTCCCACTGCATTGGGCAATATCATGCCTCAGTTGAAGGTCTTTTTCAACAAGTGCAGTCTTGTACCTCTTACCGCCATCAAACGCAGTCTTCACCCAATACACCCACTTGTTATGCAATGTCTTCTTTCCTGGTGGAAGTTCTGCTAGCTCCCACTTGCTCGAATTTTTATCTTGCAAGATTTTTTCATAGCTCTGTGGTTCTCCACCATATGTCCGTACGAAATTCAGTTTTTCTGTCTTTGGTGCTCTGCCATCTTTCAAGAAACTGACTCTCTTCTGCTTCCCCATAATGCACCTCTGGCTCATGTTTTCACGTCTGAGTAAACCTGTTATATATAGTATGTCAGTTTTCTTACCCCGAGCCAGTACCAATGCTCCTTTAGTAACCTTTCAAGTACTATCTGAGAACACTACTGAATGACCACCCTCATTGAGTTGCCCTACAGAAATGAGGTTTTTCTTCAATTCAGNTTGATATTTATTTGTATAATACTTGAGTGTCACATGTATGTTTTACTTTAGAAAAATTAATATTAATGATATTTGAGTATCATATGAAAAAGTATTAAAATATAGGTGTAAGATAAGTAAATGCATGAGAGTTTGTGTGATATGCATGGACGTTTTCATGGAATATATTATTCAACCTAACCATAAATCTTCTACCCTCCTGAAAGTCAAAACACATCCTCTGGCTGATATCACGGTGTTATTCAATTATGCATGATTTAATGTTATTTTGAATGTAATGTTGAAGAATTGAGCGTTATGTATGTAAATATAAAATTTTAAATGTTAAACTAGTAAATAAACGATAATTGTGGGTTATCTATGAGTGCATAATATGATAAATCTAACAGTAACTTTCCTATAATTCTTAAATTANAAAGAAATCTCAAGGGAATAAAAAAATCTCCAATTTCATAGTTTTAAACCAGTGAAATTTACATGCATACCTAACAATTCTTATCTATTCAAAATTCTAACATCAAAGATTTGATATTTATATTAATAACATTTTGGGTTTTTACATTTATGCATGAAAATAATATGTATATAACTTTTAAATAGTTATAGTAGTAGATTGGGTGATATTTTTTTATGTAATGTCAAAGATTTGAGCGACATGTACGTAAATATGAAAGTTTAGGTGTTAGAAATTTAAATGTACAACGACTGTGTGGTATATGCCCATTAAAGTATATCATATAATTAAAAAATAATATATCTACAATTTATTTATTTATTTTTGAGAATGCTTAAAGAGTTAGGAGTGTGCATTTGTAGAGCCATGGAAGGGTTTGGTGAGAACATTTGTGAAATGTTTTAAGTTGGCTTCTTCGCTGGAGAGCAATGGAAATGACAATCATGATTTTTTTTTACTATTTTTAATAAATATTATAAAAAATAATATATCATGATCTTATCGGGTCAATGTATATATATATATATATATATGTATATATGAAAATTTGGATACAAGTCAAATAATTCTCACCTATTTACATGCCTAATACCTAAAACTTCACATTTAAATTCATGATATCACGGTGTTATTCAATTCTGCATGATTTAATGTTATTTTGAATGTAATGTTGAAGATTTGAGCGTTATGTATGTAAATATAAAATTTTAAATGTTAAACCAGTAAATAAATGATAATTGTGGGTTATCTATGAGTGCATAATATGATAAATCTAACAGTAACTTTCCTATAATTCTTAAATTAATTATAAGTTTATCTTGTTTAGTTTTAAATCATGTACTTTTTATCATGTAAATATGATAAAAACGCCATAGTTTTTTTTAGCTTATCCTAAAAAAAGGAAACTTTACATGCATATGGACACACAACTTAATCCTTATGCATTTAAAAATTCGACACCTAAACTTCAATTTTTGCATATATATCACCTTATTTATGTATGAGAAGATGTAATTTTCTTTTTCAAATGTTAAAATGGTAATATTTGTTGTGTGATACGAAGGATTTGGGATATATAAATTTCGAAAGTAAACTTTACATAAGAATTGTGTGCTATCATGTAAATTACCCAAAAAAGGGAGATTTGCATACACACTACATAATTTTTATGTGTTTGTATATCTAAGACTTGAACTTCAATTTTTACATATATGCAACCTTACTTATGAAAGAAAATGTATTTCATTTTTCAAAACATAATACAGTGGTGAAACACCTATTGATGTAATGGTTAAAATTTCATAAAAAACTCCAAAATTAATTTGTGTTTTTGTTGGAGCACTCTCAAAGTGATTGACCTTCTGGGAAGTTACACCATTGAGGCAAAGTTGTGAGGGCTTCAGGCTCAAGCAGACAATATGTTGGAGCACTCTTAGGATAAGTGACCTCATGAGAAGTTACATCATTGGAGCAAAACTATGAGGCCATCAGACCAAAGCGGATAATATCTTGATGGGTGAGAGTTCGGGTTGTTACAAATTGTATCATAACAAAGTATTATGCCATAAAAAGACCACCTCTTGAACCCAAGGTAGGACAAAGTACTATATGATGGGAGTCGCTTCTTAAATCTGTCAGGTCTGCCACTAGAATCCTATCTATTTGGTGGATAATTTGGGTTTAACAAAAACTGACGATAACACCAGCTCGTGAAGGAGATTGTGAAAGCCTTACATATATATATATATATATATATATANCCTATTTACATGTCTAATACCTAAAATTTCATATTTAAATTCATGATATCACGGTGTTATTCAATTATGCATGATTTAATGTTATTTTGAATGTAACGTTGAAGATTTCAGCCACATGTATGTAAATATAAAATTTTAAATGTTAGACCAGTAAATAAATGATAATTGTGGATTATCTATGAGTGCATAATATGATAAATCTAACAGTAGCTTTCCTATAATTCTTAAATTAATTAAAAGTTTATCTTGTTTAGTTTTAAATCATGTAGTTTTTATCATGTAAATATGATAAAAACGCGATAGTTTTTTTTAGCTTATCCTAAAAAAAGAAAAATTTACATATACATATAGACACACAACTTAGTTCTTATGTATTTAAAAATCCGACACCTAAACTTTAATATTTGCATATATACCACCTTATTTATGTATGAGAAGATGCATTTTGCTTTTTCAAATGTTAAAATGGTAGTATTTGTCGTGTGATACGAAGGATATGGGATATATAAATTTTGAAAAAGTAAACTTTACATAAGAATTGTGTGGTATTATGTAAATTACCCAAAAAAGGTAGATTTGCATGCACACTAAATAATTTTTATGTGTTCGTATATCTAACACTTGAGCTTCAATTTTTACATATATGCATCCTTACCTATGAAAAAAAATGCATTTCAATTTTCAAAATTTAAAGTAGTTGCGAAACACCTGTTGATTTAATGGTTGGAATTTCATCAAAAACCTAAAATTAAATTGTGTTTTTGCTGGAGCGCTCTCAAGTTGATCGACCTTATGGGAAGTTGCACCATTGGGGCAAAGTTGTGAGGCCATCAGGTCAAAGCAGACAATATGCTGGAGCACTCTCAGGATAAGTGACCCCATGAGAAGTTACATCATTGGGGCAAAACTATGAGGCAAAAGCGGATAATATCTTGATGTGTGAGAGTTCGGGTTGTTACAAATTGTATCATAGCAAAGTACTACGCCATAAAAGCCACCTCTTTAACTCATGGTAGGACAAAGTACTATATGATGAGAGTCGCCTCTTAAATCTGTAGAGGCTGCCACTAGAATCCTGTCTCTTTGTTGGATAATTTTGGGTTAACAAATCTGACGATAACACCAGCTAGTGAAGTAGATTGTGAAAGCCTTACGTAAACATAAGTATAAGTCAAAATGATATATGGACCTAAGTACAAGTCAAAATGATATATGGACCTTTAAGGACAAAGTACTACGCCATAAAGCGGACAATATCTTCATGTAGATCTTCTCTAAAGTTAACTGGCTATCTAGAGGACGATCACGGATGATCGTTGATCCCATTACCTGATGCCGTCCTTTGTTACTTAGCTACCAACACTTGTACTCATTCAAACGTCCTGAGGTTGGGCTTATATCCTTACCAGGCCTATTCCAATGCGGATGAGCGGCCCACTTGGAAGTCATTCGGATAGAAGATAGTCTCACCTGCTTTGGAATGTGATATTTTCACCTTTCTTTAATATAAACGTGAAAGCAAGAAGCAGCAGCTATGGAAGACATCCAAAGAAATCAATATTTCAATCATGAAACTTCAAATTAGCTTCTTATTATTACAAAAGTAGCCAAAGGCATGACCATACCTAAATATAAGCAATGAGTAAACCTCAAATGTTTAATTTGTTTTGAAGAAATTATTGAAATCAATTCAAGAGATTCGAAGTAAAATTTTTAATATAATCCCACAAAATAAGAAAACACAATATTAATACAATAATCCCATCATTACCCGCTCTCACACCTGACAAATTCATCGTCGGCAAAATCGAGAGCCCAGAAAGATCAATTGATCAATACAATCAGACTCTTCATGATAGCATAATTATGTTGTGCAATAACTTATTCGAATTTTGCCAGATCTTATTACATCATATCATTCATTGCGATCAACCAAATTTGTAGCCAAAGCCTTATTAATTTCCATATTTGTTTAGTAATTCATTAAATTTGTTAAAAAGACAATATTGCCAACGATGAAATAACAAGTTAATTAATTAATTAATGATAAAGAAAGACATGTGATGCACGTCTAAGCTCCAAACCAAATTTTTAAAAGCTCAAGATATATGAAATTAAATAATTTTGAGATATCTTCAAAAAATGGGCATTTACATACATACCAAGCATTATTTATATATTTAGACATCTAACACCTGAATTTCAATAATTACATACACATAACTCCAATCTTGGTGAGCACATTAAAATATTACACTCGCTAACCTTTTGAACCAAATGTTAACTTTAAGTGTTGGTATGCAAAATACATAAGAATTGTGGGGCATGCATGTAAATTTCTCAAGAAAAAATTGTGTTATTCTATGAATAATAAAAAAGAGGGACTAAAAAAAGAAAAATATACTCCAATTAAAAATTTTGTAGCAATTTATTGATTGAATTGGGCTTTCCATATAATTGACATATGAGCTTGATATAAAAACCAGAAAAGTAATTTTTAAATACTTTAAATATCTAAAAATTAAACTTTGATATGTACTTATATATATATTTGATGGGAGCTATGCTGAGGTTAGGGATTTGCGGTGTTTCTTGGGCGATTTCCGGCGTGGATGGGGCTTCTCCAGTTGGCTGGTGAGATCCTTCCAACATTTTCTTTTGAGTTTATTTCTTCCATTTTTTTCCATCTGCCGGAGTTCTTCGATTTTTTTGGGTTTCTTTCAAGTTTCGAATATGTCTCTGATTTCTCGAACGTTTGTTGATGTTGTTTTAGATGGGGGTGGTGTTTCGTCCACTCATTCCTCTGAATTTTTTTCCGCAAAGCTTTCATGACTCTCTTAATGTTTGTGGAGATTAAACTTTTATAGAAAATTGAGGGGAAAAAACGGTAAACTTGCACTTTATGTTACTAAGGATAAAACTTCAATTCTCGCCTTTTCTTATTGTCTTGCCCTAGTTGGTAAATTTACATATGGCATTCCTAAGGTGGAGTTGATCAGGAGAGTTCGAAATGTTAAAATTAAAAGGTTGGTATCATTGATGGTAGACATATTTTTATACAATTAGCTAATGACGAGGATTACACTCGCCTCTTTGCTAAAAGGTCCATGTGGGTGGAAAATAGTTTGATGAAATGGTCTATTAATTTTGATCCTAAAGCTGAGTTGCCTATTATTCCGGTATGGATTCGATTTTCATAGCTCAAACTACATCTTTTTAACCATGAAACACTTTTTTCGTTTGCTGCTGCTTACGGGAAGCCTTTGAAAATGGATCCCACAACTTTCACTTTATCGAGACCATCTGAAGCACGAATCTTGGTTGAACGAGATATTACTCAGGCTTTCTGTAATGAAATATGGATAGGTTCGCAACATCAAGTTTATTGGCAGCCTGTTGAAATTGAAATACATTCGCATTACTGCACTCATTGTTCAATGTTTGGGCATCAAACTACTTCTTGCTTTCGATTGAATCCACAGCTAAAAAATATGCATAATGCTACGCAAACTATTAATCTTGTTAACAATACAAATATTGATCAGCATGATGCTCCACCTAGTGCTGAAAATGGGAATGATTTAATTTAAAATCTTGCTACTAATGTTGTTTCTAATTTGCAGCCTTTGGTTACAGGAACTATAAATAATTGTATTGAGGCCTTACTCAACAATTAAGTATAAATGATGGGCATCAAGGAGTTGATGTCCTACATACTTGTAATGATGCTACGCCTAAACATATGCAGATTAATGACAATGTTGAGTTAGCTGAAATCTCTTATAATCATAAAGTTAATGTGTCTTATGGACACTCTCCTCTTGTGGGTCCTGTCAAAGAATTGATTAATGAGGATTCTATGAAAGCAAATACCGATAATGGACACTCTTCTATTACAGAACACATTAAATATAATGGACACTCTACTCTTCCTATTACCATGGTTCATTCTCCTATAATTGGACACTCTACTCTTCCTATAATTGGAACACTTTCTGATATAGCTGATATAAATATTGCTTTAGATAATGCTACATTAACTTTAAAAAATGAATGGCAATTGCAAAAGCACTCACAGAAAAAGGCTAAATGTAACATTGAGTTATCTAGACTTAGCGCTAACAACAATATTGAGGAAGATACTTATCACTCAGATGGAGAACAGTCGGTCAACTACTAGATCTTCTAGAAGGGTTGGCTCACGACATCATGCTTAACATAATGGTATGGAATATTAGGGGAGTGGCGGAACCTAACTCCCTTAATAGGCTTAAAAACTTATGTATGGTTCATAAATTACTAATTTTTGCTATTTTGGAACCTTTGGTTCATGTTAATAAACACATAACTTTGAATAAATTCAAAGGTTGTTGTTATCACTGCAACGTTAACAACAAAATTTAGGTTTTCTGGAAGCCCACTGTCACTCTTTCAATTATTGAAGATGAGGATCAATACATTCTCACTCAAATTTGTTTTGATGGATTTCAGGGGAGGGGCACTTTTGTTTACTCTAGCTCTTCTTTGCATGAAAAAACCTTGCTTTGGCAGAAAATTGAGTTTATGGGAAGTATCATCAATGAGCATTGGTTTGTAGGTGGGGATTTCAATATGATTATGAAGCCGATGGAAAGAAAAGGAGGTATTGATTATTCATTAATGTTATGACTCCTTGGTTGCATCTTTTGTTGTTGAATACAGTTAGAAAGGGAATTGGTTTGGAACGAACCTATTCATTATATATTGGTGATCTGCTTATTTGTTGGAAGATGTTTTGGCACAAAATTTTGTTGTTGGGCATTGGGATTAGCTGTTTGGAACTTATTTGTGGATCAGGATATCAGTGATGAAGCTAATAGAATGCATTTTGCTGGTTGGGCCCAAAACCTTCTTCCTGATGATTACTCTTTGCTTCATCTGCATTGGGCTTTTAGTATCTGGATGCAGATTATATCTACTCTATACGATTACTATGAATTATCAAAGTATTTTTTCTGTTCTCACAAGACTCTTAATGACTCCTATATCCCACGACTTTTTTCTTATTACTGCTCTAATTGGTTTGATAAGCTCTGTCTGTTGCATCATCAAGTTGACGTGGCAGAATTTCTCTACACTATTGGCAGATTGGGGTTGTGATTGTTGCTAATCACTCTAGATATTATTCTCCTTGCTATGATCATGCTCCCCCACACTTGACAGTCATAAGTTTTGGTTTATATGTTAATTTTTGGTATACTCTTCTTTTTTGTATACATTTTGAAGGGTTACAAGTATACTTTGATTTTTTTTAGTGGAGTTGTAATGTGGATAGTGGAAACCCTATGAAAATATTGTATTTTATTTTGCTTTTTAGTTGGGGATCCACTATCCCTCCCTTATTTTGTACCCACTTTTACTTTATTAACGAGTAAGGAGTCACGAGCTGCTCTTTTAATCAATATATATATATATATGTGTGTCTGTNGGCGATTTCCGGCGTTGAGGATGGGGCTTCTCCAATGGGTTGGTGAGATCCTTCCAACATTTTCTTTTGAGTTTAGTTCTTCCGTTTTTTTCTCATCCGCTGAGAGTTCTTCGATTGTTTTGGGTTTCTTTCAAGTATTGAATATACCTCCGGTTTCTCGAAGGTTGTTGATGTTTTTTGAATCATTACTTCTTTGGGGCTACTAGTTCTGCTCTTGGCTACCTTTCTCTGAAATTATTCATTAATGGTATGGCTCCTTGGTTGCATCTTTTATTGTTGAATACAGTTAGAAAGGGAATTGGTTTGGAACGAACCTGCTCATGTTATATTGGTGATCTGCTTATTTGTTGGAAGATGTTTTGGCACATAATTTTGTTGTCGGGCATAATACTGTATTTGGGATTAACTGTTTGGGACTTATTTGTGAATCAAGATATCAGTGATGAAGCTAATAGAATGCATTNAAAATAATGATATGTGATTTGATTATATGAAAAAGTCAAAACAAAGCCAAAATTTGTTCTACTGCATCAGCTAATTTGAACAAGACAGCAAAGAAAGAATACCTTGCATCTGCCTTTAATTAGCCAGCCAAAACTTTTCCGACCAAACTTGTTATGGGCATATGTGAAAATTCATTGAAATAATAAAAAAAAAAACTTCAATAAAAAATAGCGCCATTTACACACATAACACACAAAACTTATATATTTATATATCTAACACTTACATTACTATTTTTTACTTTAACGCTCTATATCATTTTAATAAATATCTACCAATAACTTTTTAAAATGTAATATACATTTTTATGTATAATAAAGATGGCATTAATGCAAAAATCAAAGTTTAGGTGCTAGATATGTAATAAATAAGAATTGCGTGGTATGAATGTAAATGCCCCTAAAAATGATACTAGCCAATCACCCTCTTACACATTGTGGCATCATGCTCCAAGGTTTTAAATGTTATTAGGAGCATTTACATAAATGTCACTTAACTCTTAATTATTTACCAATCTAACACATAAAAATTCATATTTATATTCATATTTCTCATATCCTTATGACACCAAAGTGTGATAAATTTTAATATGAAACTTTAGATATTTGATATATAAATATGTAAGAATTGAGTGGCATATGTGTAAATTTGCCATAATTTTATCATCAACTATTCTTCTTGAATCGTGCTGCGTGCATGTGGTGACGGCAATATTAATACTTAAATTTAGTTGGCCCATTAAAATGTTATTTGTCCGCTGCTAAATATAACTGTCGATCTTCAGAACGGGCCCATTATTATCATTTGATCACGGCCCCAGCCCAAGTACGAGAACCATTTTCACTCTCCCGTCCCTTTCCTCTTTTTCGTTTGTGGCGGCTACAAATCCCAATAGAAATAAATGTTGCTATTGTAAGACTATTTTATTGAAAGGAGACATGTGCATTATGATGTTTGGGCATTTACATATTTGCCATCTAATTCCTATGTATTTACACATCTAATATCTAAACTTTACATTTTACATCTAGGTCACCCTGATCTTTCATATTATATCAAAAATATCACCATTAATAAGTGAAATACATATTTTTAAGCATATCAAATTAAGGTGTGGTATATGTAAATACATAGGAATTGAATGGAATGTATGCAAATCATTACACTCGAGTAGATATGTTATATAAAATATTTATTTTCATAAACTTTTCAAAAAATAGTAAGAAATGGGTTCAATTTGAAACACATAACCATAAGTTAATTTGAAATTGATTTGATAGATATTTTTGTTGATGCATCGCATTTTTGAATATATTAATTGGATTAAATAAATAAAATTATAATAGTTTGGATCATCTTTATCAAAGGAAAAAAATATATCTATATAACAAAATGAATTCGTGGTGTGGTTTTTAGGCGAGGCGAGGCAAGTCTGAGTCAAAATTGATTCAAATCAAATATTTTCATTCATGTGGCAAACGGGTGGGCGGCAAGCATCATCAATTCAAGTTAACTTTGAATTAGACCCAAAGCCTAAGATGCACGGTTACTTCTTACTACCGTGCAGTGTGGGACACTTTTGCCCGAGATAAGTAAGATTTTTATAAAACTAAAAAGAAAAAAAGAGAAATGTATATCTTAAATTAGTAATATATTTTTAAATAATTAAAACATCTAAAGTATATTTCTGCAATGGAAAGAAATTCTAATGCCAATAAAAGTTTTTATTTTTTGCCTTTTCTAGCTATAGTATATTTTATATGGAAACAAAGAAATGGTAACAAGTTGGGAGCCAGAATTCGCAGTATTTTAGGTGTTTTTTTCAATATTAAAAGTGTGGTTAGGCTAAATTTTGGAATTGGAAGAGGAACCAATAATGGGAAATTATTTTTTAGGCTTCTTTGTTTGGATGCCAAACTTCTATATGTTCCAAACTACACTTTTCCACCTCATTTCATTTTTTCATCCCTATGCTAGCTTCTTCTTTTGTTTTTTTATGAGAAATCATACTATGTTGAGCTTAAAGGTACTATCTTTCCGATGCAACATTCAAGATCTCAAAGTTTCTTAAGGGCGGTGACGAAGATTTAAGTGAAGGACAACTTAGGGTTTGTTTGCGACAACTGTTGATTATTTATAATCTGCTGATAAACAGATTATTCTGATAATCTGCAGATTATCAGAATAAGCTAGCTTGTTGTTTGGAGCAACTTATTCAAAACAGCTTACTGACAACTGTTGTTGAATAAATAATCATTATGCCCCTGTTTGGTTTAAGTTGTTTGCAACTGAACTGTATGAGCACAAAAATAAATAAAACATAACCCGTATACCATTACAGATCAATTCAAAAAGGTTATTCCAGTAGTTCAAAAAGATAAGGAATATCAATATTACATAAAAGGAATGGAGCATAATAATTGGACAAATTCAAAGTTTGATTCAAACAATTGAATACTTGCTCTAGAAAATCAGTCTTTGTCCATGAAAAATTCATCATAATTGATCATATTTTGGAATTTGTTGATCCAAAAATTGATAGAGCAAGATGTTTAATAGGTTAATACCACAAAAGCTTGATCATACTAATTGGATCCATACACAACATAACTGAGATAGAAAGGGAGAAAATGGTGGATACAGCTTCACATAGCGCTTCACACATGTGGCAAGATGTTTATGCATTTCCATCTATCCAATTCTTCGCCAATAGAGCAAGCCTACCGAAGATATTCATAGATCCATGAAAGCACAGGAAAAGTGCCTGATTCAAATGGTGGAATCCCTCGTTGTTCCTATCTGCCGTGCCTCCCAAGTCGTCTTCGTCCTTTCGTATTTCAGCGAATCAAACATCGGAAGCCTTCATGCAATCCAAACCCACCTCCTCTGTTCACAAAATCGCCTTCAGAAGGCCTTGTCGAACACCTCCCTCCCTTTCCCGAATGTTTCTTTCGCTTTGCCTTAGCCGAGCGATCAAAGTCGCTCGTTTAATGAGCCACACGCAATTAATTGTTCTGTGTCGCGATCTTCCCAACCCACTTCTACCTGTGTTGTCGCGATCCTCCCAATGCTCAACCTTTCTCTTTTTTTCGTGCAACGTTGATCAGTCAAAGTCCACCCTGTCGCGCAAATCTCTGTCGTTGTGCCGAAGCCTCATTCTGTCGAAGCCTCTTTGCCCTACCTTCGTCTCTTTTGTAAATCACATACAGAAAAATCTTATTATGTTAAATGAAGATATCCTGAGTCAGAAAGCTGGAATGGGAATACGCTCGAACGAGAGGAGAAGAGAAGAGAAGCTGGGACGAGATCGGGATCGGGATCAGGATCGAGACTGGATGGGAATACGCTCGAACGAGGGGAGAAGAGAAAAGAAGTTGGGACGGGATCGGGGTCAAGGGGATGAGGGGTTGGATGAGAATACGCTCGAACGAAACACCAACTGTTGGGTCCCTAGCGCGGCGGTGAATAGTGAAGGATCTGAGGCGAGCGATTTCGTATTGTTGTCTATACGCGCGAAACAAACGATTGTTCGGTGTTTTTAAAACTCCCACCGCAGATATAAGCCGCCCCAAACGAGCACTTAGTGGTTGCTTTGCTGGCTTTTTTCATTCTTATGAAGAGGTGGATGGACACTTTATTGTGGTCGAGATGTGATTTTCATTTGGTCCATGCACTTTTGGACAATGATAGTTTCAATCATCTCATTACAGATAACATTACTTCTAAGTTCTAGTCATCGAATTTTTTATTGTTGAGGTTTGGAGATTCTTGTGTTTTGTTCATTATTTTCCTTTTCTTTGGGGTTTTGCCACATTTTAATATGTGACTTGTTATGTTTAATTCTTTTTATTTATTAATGAAAATTGGGCTCCATGCCATTAACCTTTCCAAAGATAATACACACACACACACACACACACACACACACACATATATATATATATATATNGAGAATATTAAGCGTGTATATATGTAATCCTCTATAATGATTATAATTTGGATAAGATATTATTATCCTCTGTTCTTCGTTATAATTCTGTCGCTATATATTTTGAGGGGACAGCGCGCATGCGAGAGTTGGGCCATTCGTTAACCACGCCGTACGATCACTTAGTGGCCACGTGGACAAAGTTCAGCCATCAGTTAACGCTACCACAATATTTTTTAGGCTCTGTTGCAGTTTGTATGTTATTGCAAATTGATGCGGATCTGCCTGCACAACTCCCTGTCCGTCAAAAGATCCAACCGCCAAGATTGGTTGGGGCAGATCTACGGTGGATATCTTTCCACCGTTTTCTATTCAAAGCAGCCAGGAATTTGATGTAATAAATTATTATTATATGAATCGGAAAGATTTAGATACGTATCGAATTGTAATTAAATATTTAACACTTATTTATAATTTTATATTTATACATGATAATATATTTAAATTAACTTTTAAGTTTTAAACTAATAATTTTCTTTGATGTAATATAAAAATTTAGCTGCTACGAATATAAAAAAGTAAGGTTTAGATGATAAATATGCAAATTCATTGGATTTGGATGGTAACTATGTAAATGCCCCTCTATTGCCTTCTATGTGATTAAATAATTAAGCACAAAAAATGTATAATTTATATTGTAATTATTAAAATAGTGATCTAAAAAACTTTGGTGATATAAATATAAAGAAATAAAATGATATATAAATACATAAGAATTCATTGGTATGTATGTAACTGCCCCTACATTTTATAAGTTACCTTGAATTTCTTCTTGGGAGCTTATAAATCTCTTCATATTGAACGCATTGATCAGATTGTTAGCCAAGGGGTATAAATACCACACTAGTAGTATGCATTTACATATCTAAAACCTAAACTTTTATGTTTACATCTACAATATATTCATGACCTAGACACGATAAAGTGTATTTTAACTTTTAAACTTAAATAATAGTAACACATTTGATTTGATGCAAATATGAATTTTATGTGCTAAATTTGTAAATGCATAAGAATTGTATGGTATGTGCGAAAATGGAATTTTTTTTTTTTTGACAATTTTCTTTTATGGTCTAAAATGCAATAATTGTTGAAATAAAAAAATATTTCAAGTTCAAGCACTCTTCTTATAGAAAAAATTAGGGGTATTTACGTACATATAACACACAATTCTTATGTATTTAAATTTCTCATTTCTAAACTTTCTTATTTACACATATAACCCTCAAATCTTTAATATCACATTAAAAACAACGCCATAATCATTTTCAAAAGTGAAATACATTTATTCATGAATAAATTTTGATGCACCAAAGTGCTTTGTTTTTAAAAAGTTCAGTTTTTAAGTTTCAGGTACGAGATATGAATATTTGTTTTTGTGATGTTATATATGTAAAAACCCCCAAAAATAATAATTGAACCAGTTAGTTAACCCACAACTTCTAATGAGTTTAATGACTAATTAAACCTTTAAAACAATAAAGTATAATGACTAACAATATAATTATGTATGCTAATCTAACATGCACGTTATAATCAACAGATCATTGTGGGTCCCACGGAGAACCACTTGTAACGCAACGGCTCTCTATAATTGAGGTCCAGCAAAAGCAAGCAACGGGCGATGACTTTTCAACACCACAAATACCGAAAATGAAAACAATTTCTTTGTTGCCACAAGACATTTGTCTCATATAACAATAAACAACAAACTGCTTTTACATAGATACATGAAATAAAACAAATAAATTAATTACATCTGGATTTTATTATAATTAAAAAAAATAAAATTTTCAAATAAATTGCTCATAGAGAGAGTTGAGATTGACTATGAAAAGTTGAAAGTAGATAGATTTAGGGTATATTTGGGGGCAACGGTGCGGTACCGTACCACGATTTTATTTGTTTGTGTAAACTGAGTTTTGACAACATTTTTGAAAGCTATTGCCGAAATCTGTATTTTTCTACCACTCGTGACTAAATATGGTGACGACTTTCTAATTGCGGTCTTACTTTTTTTCATAAAAAAAATGTAATAATTGCAGTATTTTTTTTAGTATCAAATTATTATTCTGCAGCTTCATAACTATTTTTTTAATAAAGTGTAGCTGTCCTAAACAGACCCTTAATTAATAGTTTGAAATTTTCAAAATTAATGGGTGAATTAAGTGCCGCAAATATAAAAGAATAAAATATCAAAATAATCCCCTGTTATTTATATAAGATCATTTAAAACACAAGACTCTTTAAATTGGGGTTGAAAGAACCTTCATGAAAAATTAATAATACTTAATTGTAAAATAATTCAGGGCTTTTTTGACAATTGCATGAACTCTTGGACTAAATAAGTCCACTAAAGGGAATAATATGTTTAAATAAAAAGAGTAAATAATGTACAATAGAGATAATTTACTTTGAGTCTTTATGATTTCATTTATATATACATATTATATTCTAAATTTAAATATTTGCACCCATCATAATATTTTTTTTATATACTTTTTCACATCAATAACCGTGCAGCTTTTTTTTTAATGAGAATGCTGTTACAAATGTTTAATTTATTTTGGAATAAATATAAAATATAGTGAATAAATCAATTCATATATTATATTTATTCCAAATAAATTTAAAACTTTTAAATTTTTTTTTCCCAAAAATAATATTACCCTTACGTGATGACTTCCATTGAAAAATCCTCCGCATTAAAATCACCCAAGTCCACTTCCCAGTACTGCCGCTTCGGCATGCAAAACTCCGTCATAAATAACGGCGGATCCACGCTAACTCCGAATACATCCACATCGCCGTAACAGAAACCATCTAACGGAGTCTGCTCGTCGCCGCAGCGGAGAACAGAGGTGGGAGATGAAACAGGGCGGGAGGCTTCGACGAAGATTCTCTCCAATGGATCCTTCCACGCCGGAAAGTTCGTGACGGCTTTCTCTCCCTTGATTATCAAGGCGGCGGAGTCGTAAGCGGCTGCTGCTTCCTCAGCAGTATCGAAAGTTCCGAGCCAAATCCTCTTCTTTATATTTGAATCTCTGATTTCCGCCGCCCATTTACCCCATGGCCGCCGGCGCACCCCACGGAATCTGTTCGAATGAATGGTTTCGGGTAAAGCGGCCGCCTTTACTGGCCTATTGGCCTGGGGTGATTTTGGGGTTGCCTCGAAAGCTATTTCGTATACCTGCTTCTTTGCTCTTCGTGGAATAGGGTTTACAGATTCCTCGTCGCTAGAAGACGAATCGGTGGCGTCGGCATCGGTGAAGATGATCCGAACGAGTCTGCGTTCGATCCTCTTTGGTTTTCCGGCGCTCATCGTCTTCTTCTTTGTTGTCGAGCTATGCTCGGAAAAATTTACCGGGATGGCGGCGAAATCGAGGCGATGGATTGGGCGCGAGATCTCCATGGATCTGACGCGCCAAGCCTAATCAAGATCGAGTTTTTACGGAGAGTTTAGAGGTATCATGAAAACAGATTTAGGTTCGTACCGTTGTTTTTGGGACTTGCGAGAGAAGAAGAAGGGTTCGTGGGTTTTGGGGTTTAGAGTTCGGCCAGGAAAAAGATGGGAATCAAGATGGGTTTGGGTGGAAAAGTAGCGAGTGTTGGAAACGAAGAAGTAGAGCGAGCAGTGAAGACTGAAGAGAATATATAGGCACGCATAAATGGCAATCAAGAGTTTCGTGGATCATTAGATATGCTCCATTTATTAAATATTTTAAAAAAATTCAATCTACTAGAATGTTGAAGATAACACTTTAATCACCTTTTTATTATAATTACTCTCCTAAATTCACTCTTAAAATTAGGACCTATTTAACTTACTAAAAATTAAATGAGGTATAAAAAAATCACAGAATACTCTGATCCTAATGTATTTGAAATATTTAGAGGTCTTTTTATCTAGTGGAAATATTTTGATTGGTTTGATGTTGATTGAAAACTATGTATTGCAAGATATATTTTTTTTATACGGCTTATCATCGGCGGCTGGCGGCAACTTGATGACAAAATTTTACTGTGCAACTCAAATTTGATCAAATCGATAATTTTGAATTTAGCCAAAATGAACTTTGATGTAAAATTCAAATTTATTCATATTTTACATTGTACTTGTGATTGTTCATACCGAACAGTTCATCTCATAAAATATCTGAAAAATAAATTACAATACACTACAAATATTTGCAATCAAACAACTCTGTGGTGAATAATTTGGGTGGTTAAAATATCATACTTAATATGTTGAATGATTGACTGGTAAGAACTCATTTATTTTTTATTTGGATGTTATAAAAATATACATTTGTAATGTCATGGTTGATTGGCTAAATTAGACCATTATATATGTCATATCATAATATTCTTGAGCTAGTGAACCTTCATTAGTTATACTTTCTGTCTCATAAACTGTTAGGATCTCCTTGAGATTTGTGTTGACACATTCTTGATACTTAATAATGAAAAAATTAAGTAAATAACACACAATTCCTATGTATTTATATATCTAACACCTCAAGTTTGATATTTAAGTTCATAACACTTTGACATTAAAAAAAATATGCATAAAATGGTGTATTTCATTTTTAAAAGTTTATAATAGTGACATTTTTATGTAATGTTAAATATTTGAGTGACATGCATGTATATATGAAAGTTTAAGGGGGCACTCATTAACGTCATTTATTGCAAGATTTACGAAATCCAACCAAACATAAGAAATTATGCAAGTTTATATACATGCGTGCTTACCCTGACCAATTGGTAAAGCAGCCTCTCTGAAAATTGTAAGTCTACTCTGATCATGGATTCAAATTCCCCATATATAGGATGTGATACTCGAATATTCAGTACACTTAGAAATGATCGGGGCTCATCCAATAACCTTACTCAACTCTTATATATATATATATATATNAACCGTGCAGCTTTTTTTTTAATGAGAATGCTGTTACAAATGTTTAATTTATTTTGGAATAAATATAAAATATAGTGAATAAATCAATTCATATATTATATTTATTCCAAATAAATTTAAAACTTTTAAATTTTTTTTTCCCAAAAATAATATTACCCTTACGTGATGACTTCCATTGAAAAATCCTCCGCATTAAAATCACCCAANATATTAAGCGTGTATATATGTAATCCTACAATGATTATAATTTGGATAAGATATTATTATCCTCCGTTCTTGTCATAATTCTGTCACTATAAATTTTGTGGGGACAACGCGCATGCGAGCGTTGGGCCATTCGTTAGGTACGCCGTACGATCTCTTAGTGGCCACGTGGACAAAGTTCAGCCATCAGTTAACGCGACCACAATATATTTTAGGCTCTGTTGCAGTTTGTATGTGATTGCAAATTGATGCGGATCTGCCTGCACAACTCCCTGTCCGTCAAAAGATCCAACCGCCAAGATTGGTTGGGGCAGATCTACGGTGGATATCTTTCCACCTTTTCCATTCAAAGCAGCTAGGAATTTGATGTAATAAATTGTTATTATATGAATCGGAAAGATTTACATACGTATCGCTCAATTCTTATGTAATTAAATACTTAACACTTATTTATAATTTTTATATTTATACATGAATATATATTTAAATTAATTTTTAAATTTTAAAATAATAATTTTCTATGATGTAATATAAAAATTTAGCTGCTACGAATATAAAAAAGTAAACTTTACATGATAGATGCGCAAATTCATTGGATTTGGATGGTAACTATGTAAATGCCCCTCTATTGCCTTCTATGTGATTAAATAATTAAGCACAAAAAATGTATAATTTATATTGTAATTATTAAAATAGTGATCTAAAAGACTTTGGTGATATAAATATAAAGAAATAAATTGATATGTAAATACATAATAATTCATTGGTATGTATGTAACTGCCCCTACATTTTATTAGTTAAATTGAATTTCTTCGTGGGAGCTTATAAACCTATTCATATTTAATGCATTGATCATATTGTTAGCCAAACTTAATTGGTTGGGGGGCATAAATACCACACTAGAGTATGCATTTACATATCTAAATCCTAAACTATTATGTTTACATCTACAATACATTCATGTCACAAACTTGGACAATATAAAGTGTATTTTAACTTTTAAACTTAAATAATAGTAATGTATTTGATTTGATGCAAATATGTGGATGCCATCTATGTAAATACGGAATTTTATGTGCTAAATTTGTAAATGCATAAGAATCGTATGGTATGTGCGCAAATGGCAATTTTCTTTTTTTTTTTTGACAATTTTCTTTTATGGTCTACAATGCAATAAAAAATATTTCAAGTTCAAGCACTCTTCTTATTGAAAAAATTAGGGGCATTTACGTACATATAGCACACAATTCTTATATATTTATATTTCTCATTTCTAAACTTTCTTATTTACACACATAACCCTCAAATCTTTAATATCACATTACAAACAACGCTATAATCATTTTTATAAGTGAAATACATTTATTCATGAATAAGTTTCGATGCACCAAAATGCTTTGTTTTAAAAAAAGTTCAATTTTTAAGTTTCAGGTACGAGATATGAATATTTGATTTTCAATGTCATATATGTAAAAACNAACTTTGGTGATATAAATATAAAGAAATAAAATGATATATAAATACATAAGAATTCATTGGTATGTATGTAACTGCCCCTACATTTTATAAGTTACCTTGAATTTCTTCTTGGGAGCTTATAAATCTCTTCATATTGAACGCATTGATCAGATTGTTAGCCAAGGGGTATAAATACCACACTAGTAGTATGCATTTACATATCTAAAACCTAAACTTTTATGTTTACATCTACAATATATTCATGACCTAGACACGATAAAGTGTATTTTAACTTTTAAACTTAAATAATAGTAACACATTTGATTTGATGCAAATATGAATTTTATGTGCTAAATTTGTAAATGCATAAGAATTGTATGGTATGTGCGAAAATGGAATTTTTTTTTTTTTGACAATTTTCTTTTATGGTCTAAAATGCAATAATTGTTGAAATAAAAAAATATTTCAAGTTCAAGCACTCTTCTTATAGAAAAAATTAGGGGTATTTACGTACATATAACACACAATTCTTATGTATTTAAATTTCTCATTTCTAAACTTTCTTATTTACACATATAACCCTCAAATCTTTAATATCACATTAAAAACAACGCCATAATCATTTTCAAAAGTGAAATACATTTATTCATGAATAAATTTTGATGCACCAAAGTGCTTTGTTTTTAAAAAGTTCAGTTTTTAAGTTTCAGGTACGAGATATGAATATTTGTTTTTGTGATGTTATATATGTAAAAACCCCCAAAAATAATAATTGAACCAGTTAGTTAACCCACAACTTCTAATGAGTTTAATGACTAATTAAACCTTTAAAACAATAAAGTATAATGACTAACAATATAATTATGTATGCTAATCTAACATGCACGTTATAATCAACAGATCATTGTGGGTCCCACGGAGAACCACTTGTAACGCAACGGCTCTCTATAATTGAGGTCCAGCAAAAGCAAGCAACGGGCGATGACTTTTCAACACCACAAATACCGAAAATGAAAACAATTTCTTTGTTGCCACAAGACATTTGTCTCATATAACAATAAACAACAAACTGCTTTTACATAGATACATGAAATAAAACAAATAAATTAATTACATCTGGATTTTATTATAATTAAAAAAAATAAAATTTTCAAATAAATTGCTCATAGAGAGAGTTGAGATTGACTATGAAAAGTTGAAAGTAGATAGATTTAGGGTATATTTGGGGGCAACGGTGCGGTACCGTACCACGATTTTATTTGTTTGTGTAAACTGAGTTTTGACAACATTTTTGAAAGCTATTGCCGAAATCTGTATTTTTCTACCACTCGTGACTAAATATGGTGACGACTTTCTAATTGCGGTCTTACTTTTTTTCATAAAAAAAATGTAATAATTGCAGTATTTTTTTTAGTATCAAATTATTATTCTGCAGCTTCATAACTATTTTTTTAATAAAGTGTAGCTGTCCTAAACAGACCCTTAATTAATAGTTTGAAATTTTCAAAATTAATGGGTGAATTAAGTGCCGCAAATATAAAAGAATAAAATATCAAAATAATCCCCTGTTATTTATATAAGATCATTTAAAACACAAGACTCTTTAAATTGGGGTTGAAAGAACCTTCATGAAAAATTAATAATACTTAATTGTAAAATAATTCAGGGCTTTTTTGACAATTGCATGAACTCTTGGACTAAATAAGTCCACTAAAGGGAATAATATGTTTAAATAAAAAGAGTAAATAATGTACAATAGAGATAATTTACTTTGAGTCTTTATGATTTCATTTATATATACATATTATATTCTAAATTTAAATATTTGCACCCATCATAATATTTTTTTTATATACTTTTTCACATCAATAACCGTGCAGTTTTTTTTTTTATATATAATGAGAATGCTGTTACAAATGTTTAATTTATTTTGGAATAAATATAAAATATAGAGAATAAATCAATTCATATATTATATTTATTCCAAATAAATTTAAAACTTTTATCAAAAAAATTTTTCCCAAAAATAATATTACCCTTACGTGATGACTTCCATTGAAAAATCCTCCGCATTAAAATCACCTAAGTCCACTTCCCAGTACTGCCGCTTCGGCATGCAAAACTCCGTCATAAATAACGGCGGATCCACGCTAACTCCGAATACATCCACATCGCCGTAACAGAAACCATCTAACGGAGTCTGCTCGTCGCCGCAGCGGAGAACAGAGGTGGGAGATGAAACAGGGCGGGAGGCTTCGACGAAGATTCTCTCCAATGGATCCTTCCACGCCGGAAAGTTCGTGACGGCTTTCTCTCCCTTGATTATCAAGGCGGCGGAGTCGTAAGCGGCTGCTGCTTCCTCAGCCGTATCGAAAGTTCCGAGCCAAATCCTCTTCTTTATATTCGAATCTCTGATTTCCGCCGCCCATTTACCCCATGGCCGCCGGCGAACCCCACGGAATCTGTTCGAATGAATGTTTTCAGGTAAAGAGGCCGCCTTTACTGGCCTATTGGCCTGGGGTGATTCTGGGGTTGCCTGGAAAGCTATTTCGTATACCTGCTTCTTTGCTCTTCGTGGAATAGGGTTTACAGATTCCTCGTCGCTAGAAGACGAATCGGTGGCGTCGGCATCGGTGAAGATGATCCGAACGAGTCTGCGTTCGATTCTCTTTGGTTTTCCGGCGCTCATCGTCTTCTTCTTTGTTGTCGAGATATGCTCGGAGAAATTTACCGGGATGGCGGCGAAATCGAGGCGATGGATTGGGCCCGAGATCTCCATGGATCTGACGCGCCAAGCCTAATCAAGATCGAGCTTTTACGGAGAGTTTCGAGGTATCATGAAAACAGATTTGGGTTCGTACCGTTGTTTTTGGGGACTTGCGAGAGAAGAAGAAGGGTTCGTGGGCTTTGGGGTTTAGAGTTCGGCCAGGAAAAAGATGGGAATCAAGATGGTTTGGGTGGAAAAGTAAGCGAGTGTTGGAAACGAAGAAGTAGAGCGAGCAGTGAAGACTGAAGAGAATATATAAGCACACATAAATGGCAATCAAGAGTTTCGGATTCGTGGATCATTAGATATGCTCCATTTATTAAATATTTTAAGAAAATTCAATCTACTAGAATGTTGAAGATAACACTTTAATCACCTTTTTATTAGAATTACTCTCCTAAATTCACTCTTAAAATTAGNTGGATTCGTGGATCTTTAGATATGCTCCATTTATTAAATATTTTAAAAAAATTCAATCTAATAGAATGTTGAAGATAACACTTTAATCACCTTTTTATTAGAATTACTCTCCTAAATTCACTCTTAAAATTAGGAACTATTTAACTTACTAAAAATTAAATGATGTATAAAAAAATTCCAGAATACTCTGACCGTAATGTATTTGAAATATTTAGAGTTCTTTTTATCTAATGGAAATATTTTGATTGGTTTGATGTTGATTGAAAACTATGTATTGCAAGATGTATTTTTTTATACGGCCGATAGTTATCGTCGGCGACTAAATTTGATCAAATCGATAATTTTGAATTTAGCTAAAATGAACTTTGATGTAAACTTCAAATTTATTCAAATTTTACGTTGTACTTGTGATTATTCATACCGCACAGTTCATCTCATAAAATCTCTGAAAAATAAATTACAATACACTACAAATCTTTGCAATCAAACAACTCCGTAGTGAATAATTTTGAATGATTGCGAGGTAATAACTCATTTGTTTTTTTTTTTTTTTGGATGTTATACAAATATACATTTGTAATGTCATGATTGATTGGTTAAATTAGACTATTATATATGTCATATCATAATATTCTTCTGCTAGTGGGCCTTCATTAGTTATATTTTCTGTCTCATAAACTGCTGGATCTCCTTGAGATTTGAGTTGGCACATTCTTGATGCTCAATTATGATAAGTTTAAGTAAATAACACGCAATTTTTATGTATTTATATATCTAACACCTAAAGTTTGATATTTAAGTTCATAACACTTTGGCATTAAAAAATATGTATAAAATGGTGTATTNATAGAACAGTTGTTGTGGTACAAATATATAAATAAAATAGGAGAACGAACTTTATAAAAAAAATAGAACGATAAAATTCACATCAGAAAACAATAACTAACGGAACACACAGACTTAAGTGGCTCGGCAAATTGTCTACGTCCACGGAGTTGCAGGGGATTTTATAATTTAAGAAATTTACACCAGTCAATCGTGTCGACTTACTAGAGGAATCTCTCACTTCAATGCTCTCTCTCTTCTTCTGCTATTTTCTTCTCTCTCTATATCGATATACACCGAAGAAACTCTACACCGAGATACACCGAATAAACTTACAAGAGAAATAAACCTAATTTTTCTTCTGTCACAAGCCACCCAGAAGAAGTCAAGGGAGAACAATCACTTCTTCTTGTTCTTCTTCTTTCACCGCAAGAACAACACCTTGCAGTTCTCTTCCTCTATCTCAAGGAAGCCCGAAAAAGAATACCAAAAGCCGTGACTTCTAAAATTGAATGAGAGTCGTGCGATACCTTTTATCGTGAACAAGAGGGGAGGAAGGGAGACGTCACGACTCTTCGCGACAGAGGAGCGGTTCGTAAACAACAAGATCGTGACCTTTCGCGAATGGAAGCCGGAGCGAGAGTCTTCGCGTGTGCACGGGAGCGGTTTCGCGATGTTTGTGATATGGAGGCAGGAAGGCGAGAGCTGGAAATCGAACTCCAGCTTAACACACACACACACACACAAATATATATATATATATATATATATATATATATATATATATNATTTTACAACTTGAGGAATTTACACAAGTCAATTGTGTCGACTTATAAGAGGAATCTCTCACTTCAATGCTCTCTCTCTTCTTCTGCTATTTTCTTCTCTCTCTACATCGATATACACCGAAAAAACTCTACACCGAGATACACCGAATATATTTACAAGAGAAATAAACCTAATTTCTCTTCTGTCACAAGCCACCCAGAAGAAGCCAAAGGAGAATAATCTCCTCTTCTTGTTCTTCTTCTTTCACCGCAAGGAACAACACCTTGCAGTTCTCTTCTTCTATCCCGAGGAAGCTCGAAAAAGAATACCAAAAGTCGTGACTTCTAAAACTGAAGAAGAGCCGTGCGATACCTTTTATCGTGAACAAGAGGGGAGGAAGGGAGACGTCACGACTCTTCGCGACAGAGGNATATTTTTTTATACGGCCGATAGTTATCGTCGGCGACTAAATTTGATCAAATCGATTATTTTGAATTTAGCTAAAATGAACTTTGATGTAAACTTCAAATTTATTCATATTTTACATTGTACTTGTGATGATTCATACCGCACAGTTCATCTCATAAAATCTCTGAAAAATAAATTACAATACACTACAAATCTTTGCAATCAAACAACTCCGTAGTGAATAATTTGGGTGGTTAAAATATTATACTTAATATTTTGAATGATTGCGAGGTAAGAACTCATTTGTTTTTTTTTTTTTTGGATGTTATACAAATATACATTTGTAATGTCATGATTGATTGGTTAAATTAGACTATTATATATGTGATATCATAATATTCTTCCGGGACCTTCATTAGTTATACTTTCTGTCTCATAAATTGTTGGATCTCCTTGAGATTTGCGTTGGCACATTCTCGATGCTCAATTATGATAAATTTAAGTAAATAACACACAATTTTTATGTAATTATAAGTCTAACACCTAAAGTTTGATATTTAAGTTCATAACACTTTGGCATTAAAAAATATGTATAAAATGGTGTATTTCATTTTTTAAAAGTTTCTAATAGCGATATTTCTATGTGTGTTAAATATTTGAGTGACGAGCTTGTATATATGAAAGTTTAAGGGGGCACTCATTAACGTGATTTATTGTTGGATTTACGAAATCCAGCCAAACATAAGAAATTATGCAAGTTTATATATATGCGTGCTTATCGTGGTCAATTGGTAAATCAACCTCTTTGAAAGTTTTAAGTCCCTTCTGATCACGGGTTTAAATTTTCTATATATAAGATGTGATACTCAAATATTTAATTCACTTAGATTGATCACATTTCTCAATCCAATAACATTTAGTTTACTTAGATGCGCTTCTTGGATCTCTTAAGAACACGGCCGCCGATACGACTTACGAGGCCAACGAAAAAAGTTATCGCGGGTCCCGCTCGACACGTGCTTTAGTTGCGCCGCTATTGCGGGCCCCGCGGAGGCTAAGGTGGGGCCAGGGATTTTGCCCTGCCGGCCTAGGTTTCATTGGTATTAGCGTAATAACTCACCAAAGCACCATTGGGAATATCATACATAGAAGTAGGAACACCAGGTACAAAGCTACTCAAATTCACCCGCCGTCGAAAGTGAGCCCAGGACTAAACCTGTAGGTTGCGCCAGTGCTTACGTCATATTTGTGGGTCCCAGACACGTTGGACTATGTCACATGGTTGAGCACGCATATTAAATATTTTGGATTCTTTACTTTATTTCATTTTAAGCAAGAATTATTATTTATTATTATTATTATTATTATTATTATTATTATTATTATATATATATATATATATATATATATATCATATAATTTGTATGTATTTATATACCGAACATCTAAATTTAATGTTAGTTATTGTAATATTTTAATGCCATAGAATTATATACGGAATTTTTTTTTATTTTAAGAAATATTAATTATTATAATTTTAATTATTATAATTTTAATGTGATTCTAAAATTTTGAGGGTTAATGCATTTTCAAATAATATGCGCTCTCTTTCAAATTAAGTGTCTAAAAGCATAAATATTCATGTGACTGTGACTGCCGTGCTTCGATAATTGAAATCTTAATGTTGTCCACATTATAAATAGTAGGGGCATTTACATACATTACGCTCAATATTTATGTATTTACATATCTAACACCTAAACTTTACCTTTTATATTTTTACACATTTCATAGATAAATAAAGTGACATGTACCTAAAAATTTAAGCATAGGTGTTAGATATGTAGATAGATTTAGGGGCAAGTAGGCAAAACTTCCTAAATATATATATAGAAAAAATAAAAAATAAAAAAAAAATCTTTCTAGTTTTTATTTCAAAATGATTTTTTTAACAAGAGCCAAAAAATTATTAAATGTCCAAAGTTTAAAACAAAGAAAAAAATAAACAGAACAAAATTGAACAATTTTACATGTTTAAATATTTTCCAAAGAATTTTTATTTTGCGCTCTAACTTTTATTATATATGATTTAATTAAAAACAAATATTGCCTATATTGATTTTTTTAAAAATTTTCTCTACTTTTTTTTTCTTGTTGTATGGTGCATAAATAAATATATAAAGATGTATATAGCTGTTATTGGGTATAAGATGAATGGAAAACAATGATTTTGATTAGCACTTGTGGTATATATATATATATATATATATAAAATAGGANTAAATATTGACTATATTGATTTTTTTAAAAATTTTCTCTACTTTTTTTCTCTTGTTGTATGGTGCATAAATAAATATATAAAGATGTATATTGCTGTTATTGGGTATAAGATGAATGGAAAACAATGATTTTGATTAGCACTGATATATATATATATATATATATATATATTGTTGTGGATATAGAACAATTGTTGTGGTATATATATATATAAATAAAATAGGAGAACGAACTTTATAAAAAAAATAGAACGATGAAATTCACATCAGAAAACAGTAACTAACGGAACACACAGACTTAAGTGGCTCGGCAAATTGTTTACGTCCATGGAATTGCAGAGGATTTTATAACTTAAGAAATTTACACCAGTCAATCGTGTCGACTTACTAGAGGAATCTCTCACTTCAATGCTCTCTCTCTTCTTCCGCTATTTTCTTCTCTCTCTATATCGATATACACCGAAGAAACTCTACACCGAGATGCACCGAATAAACTTACAAGAGAAATAAACCTAATTTCTCTTCTGTCACAAGCCACCCAGAAGAAGTCAAGGGAGAACAATCTCTTCTTCTTCTTCTTCTTTCACCGCAAGGAACAACACCTTGCAGTTCTCTTCCTCTATCCCGAGGAAGCCCGAAAAAGAATACCAAAAGCCGTGACTTAAGGAGAGCCGTGCGATACCTTTTATCGTGAACAAGAGGGGAGGAAGGGAGACGTCACGACTCTTCGCGACAGAGGAGCGGTTCGTAAACAACAAGGTCGTGAATTGTCGCGAATGGAAGCCGGAGCGAGAGTCTTCGCGTGTGCGCGGGAGCGGTTTCACGATGTTTGTGATCTGGAGGCAGGAAGACGAGAGCTGGAAATCGAACTCCAGCTTAACACACACACACACACAAATATATATATATATATACTCGANGATCAATCTCTTTGAAAGTTTTAAGTCCCTTCTGATCACGGGTTTAAATTTTATGTATATAAGATGTGATACTCAAATATTTAATTCACTTAAATTGATCAACTCATCGAATAACATTTCTCAATCCAATAACATTTAGTTTACTTAGATGCGCTTCTTGGATCTTTTAAGAACACGGCCGCCGATACGACTTACGAGGCCAACAAAAAAAGTTATCGCGGGTCCCGCTCGACACGTGCTTTAGTGGCGCCGCTATTGCGGGCCCCGCGGAGGCTCAGGTGGGGCCAGGGATTTTGCCCTGCCGGCCTAGGTTTCATTGGTATTAGCGTAATAACTCACCAAAGCACCATTGGGAATATCATACATAGAAGTAGGGACATCAGGCACAAAGCTACTCAAATTCACCCACCGGTCGAAAGTGAGCCCAGGACTAAACCTGTAGGTTGCGCCAGTGCTTACGTCATATTTGTGGGTCCCAGACACNAGAAAAAATTAAGAAAGTATAAAAACACCTTTCTTCCAAACACAATTTTATAGCGGATATTTACATACATACCACTCATTATATCATACATAGAAGTAGGGACACCAGGCACAAAGCTACTCAAATTCACCCACCGGTCGAAAGTGAGCCCAGGACTAAACCTGTACGTTGCGCCAGTGCTTACGTCATATTTGTGGGTCCCAGACACGTTGGACTATGTCACATGGTTAAAAATTGTGAGCACGCATATTAAATATTTTGGATTCTTTACTTTATTTCATTTTAAGCAAGAATTATTATTTATTATTANCCTTAAATTACGGTTAAACGGCAGTTGTTTCATCCGCCGTCTAATTTTTAGGATTCGACTTACGAGGCCAACAAAAAAATTATCGCGGGGACCGCTTGACAGGTGCTTTAGTGCCGCCGCTATTGCGGGCCCCATGGAGGCTCTGGTGAGGCCAGGGATTTTGCCCTGCAGGCCTACGTTTCATTTGCATTAGCTTAATAACTCACCAGAGCACCATTGGGAATATCATACATAGAAGTAGGGACACCAGGCATAACGTTACTCAAATTCACCCACCGGTCGAAAGTGAGCCCAGGACTGAACCTGGTACGTTGCATCAGTGCTTACGTCATACTTGTGGGTCCCAGACACGTTGGACTATGTCACATGGTTAAAAATTGTGAGTCCGCATATTAAATATTTGGGATTCTTTACATTGTTTCATTTTAAGCAAGAATTATTATTTTATATATATATATATAATATAATTTGTATGTATTTATATTCCTAACATCTAAATCTAATGTTAATTATTGTAATATTTTAATGCGATAGAATTCTATACGGAATTTTTTTTTTTAAAGAAAGTTTAATTATTATAATTTTAATGTGATTTTAAAATTTTGAGTGTTAATGCATTTTCAAATAATATGCGCTCTCTTTCAAATTAAGTGTCTAAAAGCATAAATATTCATGTGACTGTGACTGCCGTGCTTTGATAATTGAATTCTTAATGTATGTCCACATTTATAAATATTAGGGGCATTTACATCCATTCCACTCAATATTTATGTATTTACATATCTAACACCTAAACTTTACTTTTTACATTTTTATACATTTCATACATAAATAAAGTGACACGTACGTAAAAATTTAAGCACAAGTGTTAGATATGTAGATAAATTTTAGTGGCAAGTAGGCAAAACTTTCTATATATATATATATAATAAAAAATAAAAAAAATCTTCCTAGTTTTTATTTCAAAATAATTTTTTTAACAAGAGCCAATAAAAATTATTAAAACTTCAAATTTTAAAACTAATAAAAAAATAAACAGAACAAAGTTGAACAATTTTACATGTTTAAATATTTTCCGAAGAATATTTATTTTGCTCTCTAACTTTTATTATATATGATTTAACTAAATATAAATATTGATTATATTGATTTTTTTAAAAATTTTCTCTATTTTTTTTTCTTGTTGTATAGTGCATAAATAAATGTATAAAGATAATAAAACTGTTTGGGTATAAGATGGATGGAAAACAATGATTTTGATTAGCACTTATATGTATATTAGCACTTTTATATATATATATATTGTCGTGGATATATAACAATTGTTGTTGTATATATATATAAATAAAATAGGAGAATAAATTTTCATGAAAAAAAAATAGAACGATCAAATTCACACCAGAAAATAGTAACACAACGGAACACACAAATTTACGTGATTCGGCAAATTATTTACGTCCATGAAGTTACAGATGATTTTACTGCTTGAGGAATTTACACCAGTCGATCGTCTCGACTTACAAGAGGAATCTCTCACTTCATTGCTCTCTCTCTCTCTTCTTCTCTCTCTTTCCTTCTCTCTCTACATCGATATACACCGAATAAGATAAACTTACAAGAGAAATAAACTTAATTTCTCTTCTGCCACAAGCCACCCAGAAGAAGCCAAGGAAAAACAATATCCTTCTTCTTCTTTTTCCTTTCACCGCAAGGAACAACACATTGCAATTCTCTTCCTCTATCCCGAAGTAGCCTGAAGAAGAAAAACAAAAGCCGTGACTTCTAAAAGGAGAGCCGTGCGATACCTTTTATCGTGAACAAGAGGTACAGGGTCACAACCTTTCCCGAACGAAAGCATGAGCTTGCGTGACAGAGCGGAAGCGGGAGTTGTTTCGCGATGTTTGCGATCGAGAGGTAGCAAGGCGAGAGCGAAAAATCGAACTCCAGCTTAACACATACACACACACAAACACACACACACACACNGTTAATAACGTAAGGGGCTGCGGGGAGGAGTATGATTTAGTCTTTGATTGGCTTTAGAATTTTGGAAACAAAATACGAAATAAGTATATTTGTGAAAGTGTTAGAGTAGTTACAGTTACAGATAATATTAGAAAGAGATGTTTTAATATATTTAACGTTGTCGACATACCTGACATCAATATGATGTTAAATGATCCGACTTCGGTCTGACTGAAGGTTGGAAAGAAATTCGATCCAAAATTAATGTTTGAGCGATTTTTATTATTATAACTAAATTTACAGAGCTACCCGAAGTAACACATTTAAAAATTTATGTGTACTTGAAAAGATGTATTAAAATGCAAAGTTTAAGTGTTAGATATATAAATACATAAAGATTACACATTTTATCTCTAACAACTCTATATATGCATATATTGATCATGCATTTTGTCTCTAATAACAACAACATCAAACATTTATCCCACTAAAAGGGATCCCCTACAAGACTCCTTTTTCTCCATCGAGTCCTGTTGAGTTTCATATTCTCATTTAATTCTAATAGATTAAGATCATTTTTTATATAATATGCTCAAATCTTTTAGTTCAAATATCATATGAAGTCTCTCCTTCGCAGAACATGAGAATGTTTATGCTTATGATCAGTCTTACAGCTGGAGAAAAAGTACAAAACAAAAATATCTGTGAAAGGGTTGGTGTAACTATAGTGGCATACAAAATTATAGGGACGGGTTTCAATGAATTTAACACCTAAAAAACTAAATCCTTACTTTAGCCAAACAAACCCTTAGAGCAAGATTCAAGCTGGATATAACATAAATCTTACCAAACAAACATTTTGTTCAATATAAAGACTTTGATTTGACATATCTCGATTTCAGGTGCTCTCTAACAACATATGAAAATTAAGTTGTTAGGATTAATTATATCTTGTAAACCTGAATTTACTAAGGGTCTGTTTGGGACAGCTGCAACTTATTGAATAATCTGCTGATAAGCTAGGTGTGATGGCTATCAGAAATTTTTATTTTTTTAGAAAAGTCAGACCGGTGTCAGAAAGCTGCCACCGCACCTAGTTAGGTGCGGTGTGAAAACACCACTTTTAGCATTTTCAAGACGCATAAGCTGCCAAAACGCAGTTTACCCAAACAGTTCAGGTACGTTTTCAAAACGCCACCGCACCAAATAAATTGCCCCAAAAGGACCCTAAGTCGTAATAATCTTAAATCAACGCCGACAAAGTTAAATCCATATGTCCGTTTGATTTATTAAATATGAGATTGACAGTCAATATCAGGGGAACCTGTAATTACGAAATCTAAGGCTTAGGTAAAATACATGTTATATCCTGCTCTAAATCTGTTTCAAGTAGGGGTGTATACGAGACGACTTGAGCTTGAGTCGCTCTCGTCTGGAGCTTGAGCTTGATTCATTTTATTGAGCTCGAGCTTATGTTTACAAGTTAAAACCGGCACGCGAGCCAACTTGTTTAATATAAAAGAGAGAAAATGATATTATTTTTAAATATATTTATAAAAAATTGTCAAAAAAAATGAACAATTAAGAGATAAATAGTAAGAAACCTCCTAATGTGCAACAAAAATTATTATTTTCTTAACATTTTAAATACCTTAAGAATAAATATTTGAAATTTAATATACTTATATTTTATGTCAATATTTTTTAAATGAGCTAGCTCACTAGCTAACAAGTCGAGTCGGGGCAGACTTAAGCTTGGCTTGTTAGCTCATCAAGCTCGGTTCAAGAGCAACTTATCGAGCCGAACTCGAGTAGGCTTGACTCAATTGCACCTATAGTTTCATGACAGTCTCTCATTGATTTAGACCATAAAAAGCTGGATTTATTTAGGGGTTGTCCGGCAACGGATTAAATTTAAATTATTAGGATTTAGTAAACCTTGTAAGTTCAAATTTACAAAATCCTGAATGATTTAAATTCAGAAAACTCTCTAACAACATATCCAGCACCGAAACTATAAATTTTTACGTACATACCACAATTCTTATGTATTGCGTATCTATCACTTATACTGTAATTTTATATACAAACCACATAATTCTTATGTATTACTTATATAAGACCTAAACTTCAATTTTTACATAAAGAGGTTATTTGGTGAAAAATATAGAAAGATTTACGCGATCATTTTTTTGTCGTTTAGCGGGATTTAGCGTAAATCATGCTTAAAAGCGACAACCAAACAACCCCAAAATAATTAATTTCTTTTATGCTTCTCTTTGAAATACCAAATATCTGCGTCATAGAACATTGAGAATCTCACCATCGTCTTATAAAATATTTCTTTAAGATAAAGCAGTATTTTCTATCACACAATTGGTCGGATGCTTTCCTCCACGTTAACCGACCAACTTCAAATATACTAATCACATCTCAATCTGTATCNTGCTGGATTTATTTAGGGGTTGTCCGGCAACGGATTAATTTTAAGTTATTAAGATTTAGTAAATCTTGTAAGTTCAAATTTACAAAATCTTGAATGATTTAAATTCAGACAACTCTCTAAGAACATATCCAGCACAGAAACTATAAATTTTTACGTACATACCACAATTCTTATGTATTGTGTATCTATCATTTATACTGTAATTTTATATACAAACCACATAATTCTTATGTCTTACTTATATAAGACCTAAACTTCAATTTTCACATAAAGAGGTTATTTGGTGAAAAATATAGAAAGATTTACGCCATCATTTTTTTGTCGTTTAGCGGGATTTAGCGTAAATCATGCTTAAAAGCGACAACCAAACAACCCCAAAATAATTAATTTCTTTTATACTTCTCTTTGAAATACCAAATATTTGCGTCATAGAACATTGAGGATCTCACCACCGTCTTATAAAATTTTTCTTTAAGATAAAACAGTATTTTCTATCACGCAATTGGTCGGATGCTTTCCTCCACGTTAACCGACCAACTTCAAATATACTAATCACATCTCAATCTGTATCACCATCACTTTTAACAGGAGACCCAAGATATCTAAAATGTTTACACATTTAATAATTTGATCACCCGTAGTTAGAACTCTGCCACTAGAGCTACTAACGATAAATTACTTTTCATGTATTTGATTCTAGATCTACTCAACTGAAGGTCTTCATAATTTAATGATTTGATCGACCTTTATAATTTATTTTTTTTCTAAACTCATTATGTATTCTTATCCACAAGAAGAATATCACTGACGAAAAGTATACACCGAGGTACATCCTTCTGTAAATGTCTAGTAACAGTATCCATAAATAATGTAAAAGCATATGGTTTAACGTCAATCCTTGATGTAACTCAACTAAAATAGCAAAATATTTCTTCAAATCTCTTTCTAGCACCTAAACCCTAAGCTCTAAATGCATTCCTCCAATGAACTGAAAATAAAAACGAAAATGAAGATGAGAAGTTAACTTCCTCGGTCATTTCGGATAGAAGAAGAGCAAAAGGAAAAGAAAAATGAAACTTTTTGGTCATTGTTAAGTTGTGTTCTCGTCAATGTTTTCCCAGCTAACTCCTGTTGTGACTGTCTCGCTAGGATTTAGTGACGAATTTGGTGGTTTTGAAGGAAACATAAAGGGGGGTAGAGGGAGATGCGAGGGTTTCAAGGAGAGAGTAGGCAAGGGAGATGATTAGAGTAAGAGGGGGAGGGCCACGATTTTGGCGGTATAATGAATTATTTCCGATGACTCATAAACGGTTTTAAATCTTTTAGCTCTTAACACTATTACCAACGGGAATTCCGCCTCTTATTAAAAAAACTCTTCGACTGATATCCCGCCAGATAACAGGTTCAATGATAACTAACGGAATATGGTCTTCAGTTAATATTTGGTTATAACTGACTGTTTAATGTGTCGGTAATAATTAAAATCATCGGAAAAAATATTATTGTTGATAAGTGATGTCTTATCTTGTAGTTATGCCACCATCAGAAAACAGAACGTTTTTTCCGTTGCAAATTGAGATGGTTGGTTTTAGTGCTTTTTCATGTAGTGTTTACTTTCTACATTTATACCAACTAAGCTGCAAAACACATTTTCATCCGTAAATAAGGTGGCATATGAGTATAAATTAAAATGTAGGTGATAGATATGTAAATAAATAAAAATTGAGTGGTATGTATGTAAATATCCGTTATAAAATTGTGTTTGGAAGAAAGGTGTTTTTATACTTTCTTAAATTTTTTCTATAAATGTAATATACGAATTTCAAGTATGCAGAAGTGAATAATAACGACGGTGATGATTATGATGATGTATGAAAGATTTATTATTAGTGTTATTAAAAATGAAAGAAAGTATGATTATAATTTAATCTTTTCAAGATTTGCATACATACCTCTCAATTCTTAAATTTTTAAATCAATAACTTTCAAAAATTTATGTCGTAATGGTATGATTAAACATAAGTGCATTAACCTAACACTTAAATATATGTATTATAACATGTTGGATAATGTGGATACCCGGTTCATCGCAATTTATTTAGCTTCTTAATTAAGATTCTCACACACCGCTCACCTACCGCTCTCCTAATTTTTATAAATAACCACTTATGGTTTGTCATAAGCACAAAAAAAAAAAAAAAAAAAAAAAAAAAAAAAAAAAAAAAAAAAAAAAAAAAAAAAAAAAAAAAAAAAAAAAAAAAAAAAAAAAAAAAAAAANCCTCTAAAAGAGAAAGAGAGGAAGAGAGAGAAAAAAATAAAGATTTTTTCGTAAACTTCGAGGTGCTCGACGGTATAATTACTCGAAGAAATAAAATCCTCTGCAGCTCTGTGGACGCAGACAAATTTGTTGAACCACGTAAATCTGCGTGTCGCTCTAGTATTTTTCTGCGTGTTATTTTTCTCGTTTCATTTTTCACTTACTGTCGTCATTTTTTCACAACATAACATGCAGGCTAAAGTTAAGATACATTATTTGATAAAATCAAAATCATTAAAATCTAACCTTTTTGTTTGGGAATATTTANTTATATCTCAAATATAAATTTTTTTATTATATATTTGAGTTTTTAACATATTTTTTCGCATGATTTATAATAGTATGTATCAAAATATTCAATAAAATACTAAATTGAACAAATAAATATTCCCAAACAAAAAAGGTTAGATTTTAATGATGTTGCTTTTGTCAAATAACGTATCTTAACTCTAGCCTGCATGCTATAATACATATATTTAAGTGTTAGGTTAATGCACTTATGTTCAGTCATACCATTATGACATAAAATTATGAAAATGATTGATTTAAAAATTTAGGAATTGAGGGGTATGTATGTAAATCTTCAATAAATTAAATCATAATTCTACTTTCATTCATTTTAATAGCAATGATAATAAATCTTTATGGATCATCATCATCATCGTCGTCGTTAATAAGGGATATTTACGTACATACCACCCAAATTTTACTTATTTACAAAACTATCACCTACAGTTTAATTTATACTTACATGTCTCCTTATGTTGTAAAAGTTTAAATAATAATATATTTTAGCGATGTGAAAATTTTATTTGGTATAAAAGTAGAAAGTAAATACTACATGAAAAAACACTAAAACAAACCAACTCAATTTGTATCGGAAAAAAACATTCCATTTTTTGATGGTCTAGTGACTGTTCATGGACTATATTATTTGTGACAACATAACTACAAGACATCACTTATTAACAATAATATTTTTTTTCCGATGATTTTAATTATTACCGACACATTAAACAATAAGTTATAACCAAATATTAACTGAAGACCATATTTCGTTAGTTATCTTTGAACATGTCATCTGGCGAGATATTAATCGATGAGTTTTTTTTAATAAGCAACGGAAATTCCTGTTGGTAATAGTGTTAAGAGCTGAAAGATTTAGAGTCTTTTTATAAGTCATTGGAAATAATTCATTATACTGCCAAAATAGCGGTCCTCCCCCTCTTGCCCGAATCATCTTCCTTACCTACTCCTCTCTCCTCGAAACCCTCGCATCTCCCTCTACCCCCCTCTCTGTTTCCTACAAAACCATCGCGTTTGTCACTGAATCCTCGCTAGACAGTCGCAACAAGAGCTGACTGGGAGCATCTTGATGAGAACGCAATTTACAATGACCAAAAGTCTCATTTTTCTCCTCCTTCTGCTCCTCTTCTATCCAAAATGATCGAGGAAGGTAACTTCTCATCTTCATTTTCGTTTTTATTTTCATTTCATTGGAGGAATGCGTTTAGAGCTTTAGGTTAGGTGCTAGAAAGAGATTTGAACAAATACTTTGCTATTTTAGTTGGATTACATTAGGGATCGGCTTTAAGCCCATATGCTTTTACATTATTTATTGATACTGTTACTAGACATTTATAAGAGGATGTACCTTGGTGTATGCTTTTCGTCGGTGATATCCTTCTTGTGGATAAGACTACGTAACGAGTTTAGAAAAAAACCTAAATTATGAAAGTCTACATTGAAGTCTAAAAACCTTCATTTGAGTAGATCTAGAATCAAACACATGAAATGTAATTTATCGTTAGTAGCTCTAGTGGCAAAGTTCTAACTACGGGTGATCAAATCATTAAAAGGTGTAAAAATTTTAGATATCTTGGGTTTCCTATTAAAAGTGATGGTGATATAGATTGAGATGTGATAGTATATATCAAGTTGGTCGGTTATTGTGGAGGAAAGCATTCGACCAATTGTGTGATAAGATGACTGTGAGATCCTCAATGGTCTATGACACAGATTGTTGGTCTTTCAAAGAGAAGCATAAAAGAAATTTAATTATTTTGGGGTTGTGTGGTTGTCGCTTCTAAGCATGATTTACGCTAAATCCTGCTAAACGAAAAAAAAAAGATCACGTAAATCTTTTTATCTTTTTCACGAAATAACCTCTTTATGTAAAAATTGAAGTTTAGGTCTTATATAAGTAATAAATAAGAATTATATGGTTTGTATATAATTAAGGATTGTGGTATGTACGTACAAATTTATAGTTTCGGTGTTGGATATATTGTCAGAGAGTTTTCTGATTTAAATCATTTAGGATTTTGTAAAATTGAATTTACAAGATTTACTAAATCCTAATAACTTAAATCTAATTCTTTATCGGACAACCCCTAAATAAATCCAGCTTTTTAAGGCCTAAATCAATGAGAGATTGTCATGAAACTAGAGGTGCAATTGAGTCAAGCCTACTCGAGTTTGGCTCGATAAGCTGCTCCTGAACTAAGTTTGATGAGCTAACAAGCCAAGCTTAAGCTTGACTCGACTCGACTTGTTAGCTAGTGAGCTAGCTCGTCTAAAAAATATTGACATAAAATATAAGTATATTAAATTTCAAATATTTATCTTTAAGGTATTTAAAATGTTAAGAAAATAATATTTTTTGTTGCATATTAGGAGGTTTCTTATTATTGATCTCTTAATTGTTCATTTTATTTGTCAATTTTTTATAAATTTATTTAAAATTATTATCATTTTCTCTTTTTTAAATTAAACAAGTTGGCTCGCGTGCCGGCTTTAACTCGTAGACATAAGCTTGAGCTCAATAAAATTAGTCAAGCTCAAGCTCCAGCTGAGGGCGCCTTGAGCTCGAGTCGACTCGTATACACCCCTAGTTGAAAAGAATTTAGAGCAGGACATACCCTGTATTTTACCTATGCCCTGGATTTCATAATTACAGGTTCCCCTGATATCGATTGTCAATCTCAGATTTAGTAAATCGCACGGACATATGGATTTAACTTCGTCGGCATTGATTTAAGATTATTAAGACTTAGTAAATTATGGTTTACAAGATTTAATTAATCCTAATAACTTAAACTTCATATGTTGTTAGAGAGCACCTGAAGTCGAGATATGTCAAATCAAAGTCTTTATGTTGAGCAAAATGTTTGTTTGGTAAGATTTATGTTATATCCAACTTGAATCTTGCTCTAATGGTTTGTTTGGCTAGAGTAAGGATTTAGTTGTTTAGGTGTTAAATTCATTAATACCCGTCCCTCTAATTTTGTATGCGACCATAGTTACTCCAAACCTCTCACAGATAATTTTGTTTCCTACTTTTTCTCCAACTGTAAAGCTAATCATAAACATAAACATTCTCATGTTCTGAGAAGAAGAGACTTCATATGATATTTGAACTAAAAGATTAGAGCATATTATATAAAAAATGGTCTTAATATATTAGAATTAAATGAGAATATGACACTCAACAAGACTCAATGGAGAAAAAGGAGTCTTGTAGGGGATCCCTCTTAGTGGGATAAATGTTTGATGTTGTTGTTATTAGAGACAAAATGCATGATCAATATATCCATACATAGAGTTGTTAGAGATAAAATGTGTAATCTTTTTGTATTTATATATCTAACACTTACACTTTGTATTTTAATACATCTTTTCAAGTACACATAAGATTTTACATGTGTTAATCGCTCAAACATTAGTTTTGGATCAAATTTCTTTATAACCTTCAGTCAAACCGAAACCAGATCGTTTAACATCATATTGATGTCAGGTATGTCGACGACCGTTAAATATATTAAAACATCTCTTTCTAATATTATCTATAACTGTAACTACTCCAACACTTTCACAAATATATGTATTTCGTATTTTGTTTCCAATTCTAAAGTCAATCAAAGACTAAATCATACTCCTCCCCGCAACCCATTACGTCATTAATTGTACAACTGGAAATATTTTCTTAAAATAATATATTTCATATAATGTAAGAGTGTTCACTATTTCCTTAATTGCGAAGTCTAATTTTCATTTCCCCTACGCGTATAAGCTTCCACTAAATCTAGCGAAACAAACTAACTTCTTGATATCTAAATAGGATCTTTCAAATCTATTTGGATTCATAATATTGATTCTTACTTTAGAAAAAAAAAACAATATTAATAATCTAAAAAAAAAAAGTCACCTAACACACTGTGGGTTGGACGCTATCACTTAATAAGTGGACACAAGTCAAACAAGAAAGTGCTGTCCTTATGAACCCAAAATAGCCTTATTAAAATANACACTGTGGATTGGACTCTATCACTTAATAAGTGGACACAAGTCAAACAAGAAAGTGCTGTCCTTATGAACCCAAAATAACCTTAATAAAATAGATTGGTTCAACTTCACTGTCATCCAAAGGCAAATTTGGCTTTTACACTTAAAGGTGGCATTGAATTTCCTCCTTTATAGAATTTATTTGCCATAGGCACGCTTTTATTTATTGTAATTAGGCATAAATTACGAATTTGAAACTCCTAATTATATGAATTATTGAGAAAAGGTATCATCATTAGAGCATTTTAAGAAACTAATCACTCTCTTGACGAGTTATAATTAGGACTAGCTGACAATATATATGAAAAGGAATAAAAATTATGTATTGCTTAGAATGTAGGAAGATTTACGTATATACCCTTAAATTTGTAAAAAAATTAATTTTTACATGGATTACCAATGCATGACAATGTTTAATTTAATTTTTAAATGTTAACTGATGGTATTTCATGTGATATTTGTCGACCCGAGATTTGTCTGTGAATCACACCCGATGAGTGGTGACTATAAGAGTAGAAAAATATGTATCGAGAGATTAGAGGGAGATATGGTCTTTTTGTATATGATTTCAACATATTTTATTACATTTAATAGTCCTCTTTTACGTGTGACTAAGATTATTGTAAATTGATAATTACACCCTAAACCCATTGCATCGGTTGACTCTCAATCAATCGACATAATGTCATGCAATTAATGGATATTTGTCAAGTCTTTTCTTAATGGTCGACATCTGCCTGATCAATCTCTTGTTAGGTCGACCGATCAGTCTATAGCTTGCCAACTCGCATTGCTCGGTTGTCCTCCAAGTGTATTTGTTTGTTTTTATAGAGTTCTGTCTGGTGAGATGTGTTCCGCTCTGTGCCGCTCGATCCACTAAAGACATGGTCAAAGATAAATATATTAATTTAATAAATCTCGTATTAAGCATAATTCCCTCATAATTTAAAAAATCTCGGATTAAGCATAAAATGGTTGGAAAAAAAGATTGAAGACAAAAATGCTTCTGTGGATCAAGAAAATGTTTGAGAAGATTTACATAAGCCCCTTAGTGTTAAAAAATTCAAGCCATTGCTCTCTCCATGTAATACTAACAATCCCAATAACTCAGTTTTTTATGATAGTTCAAATCATCAAATGTCTAATTTTTTAAAAATTTTAAGAAAAAAATTATAATTGAGGATATTTGTATACTCAAAAAATGGTCTGCACGGATTCGAGGCAATATGACAGTCCAAGATCAGGACACTAGAATGTTCTTTGTTCCTCTCTTTAAAATAGTGCTAGTAATATAATTTTATATTTTTTTCTCTCATATTGTCTATAAATAGTGCGGTTGTCACATGTAATGGGAGACTTTTTGGATCTCCCATTTTGTAACATATTACAACGAACCTTCTGACACGCTTCAACTTACAGATAATATTTTAGCATCAAAATATATTATTTTACAATATAATCTTGAAAATTTTGCATAAAATAATTTCTCCACAACCTTCGTACAAATTAGATGCCGCGAAAAACCAACCTTTCATTGCTAACCTAAAGAAATATTTGCATGCATGAACAAGTGGCAAATATTTTATCACAACTATTTTGTGATGCAAATTAATGCAAATAAATAATTTTTGCCAAATAAGCCCCAAGTTATATTTAAGAGAATTTTAATAGATTTTCAGCCAAACTCTAATATGACTTTTCTCAATTTGATTTTTATTAACCATTTAACATGGTTACAAGAAGATATGTAAAATTAGGAATAGAAGGTTCTATATTTATCATAGCTATGCTGTTTAGGTTGCTAATTAAAGTCATTATATTCCTAATAAAATGCACGCACATTGTTCTCAATTTTGTTTTAAGATTTTATGAAAAGGAGTATAATTTACTCTGAAATGATAGAATAAATTCAAGGGGGTTTGTATGTAATTTATCACTTTAAATTTGCAATTTTATATTGACACAAAAGACCTATTTTTAACTATCTCAAACGAGAAATATTTGCGTACGTCTAGCGTATGCAGAGATGCGTACGTCGGTAGGTTACATGGTTGGTTTTAGAGGGTTATATCTTTGTCACCTACATGTAACTTATTAATATATGGAAATAGAAGCGCGAAACTTACTAGTTAAAGGTAGGTTATATGTATGTTACAAGGAGGTTACATGAGATATAACGCAGATATAACCCCTAATATCCTCCATATAACCCATCGACGTACGCAACTCTGCGTACGTTAGACATACGCAAGTATTTCTCATCACAAACACAATTCTAAACTTGATTTTGACAGGGACTCAATTACGGATAAAATAATGATAAGATCTTTTTCTTCTTTTTTTTTTCATTTTCTTATTATTACTATTATTATTATATTTAACATTAATATTTTAAAAGAAAAGGTGGATAGCCACAAGCTTGGAGCCCAAGCAACGATTAGACACGGGGCTTGACTGATTCAGAGATTGACGACNAATGCGTATGTCGGTAGGTTACAGGGAGGGTTTTGGAGGGTTATATCTCTGTCACCTATCTGTAACTTATAAATAGATAAAAACAGAAACGCGGAACTTACTAGTTACAGGTAGGTTATATATAGATTACAAAGATGTTACCTGGGGTATAACGCGGATATAACCCCTAATATTCTTCCTGTAATCTACCGACATACGTTAGACATACGCAAATATTTCTCATCACAATAACAATTCTAAACTTGGTTTTGATAGGGACTCAATTACGGATAAAATAATGATAGGATGTTTTTCTTCTTTTTTTTTTTATTTTCTTATTCATTATTGTTATTATTATTATTATTATATTTAACATTAATATTTTAAAAGAATGGGTGGATAGCCACAAGCTTGGAGCCCAAGCAACGATTAGACACGGGGCTTGACTGATTCAGAGATTGACGACATGCATAACTTGTTCCCAAAGAAATTGCTTCAAGTAATTAATATAATAACTGCGAGCATTTTATTATTATTTTGTACGATTTTTTTATTTATTTATAATGAGATAATCAATTCAACAGTTCTAGAACTATGACATAATCTTCCTTTTATGATATTTGTTATGCNTGATTTTTTTTTTTTATAATGAGATAATCAATTCAACAGTTCTAGAACTATGACATAATCTTCCTTTTATGATATTTGTTATGCAAAATAAACATAAAATAAAATTACACAATGAATAAACAAATATGATGTGATTTATTTGGTTTTGGTTCGGTATAAATCCGCTATTAATAAGACAAATATCTTATCGGAGAGTGATGTTGCGCCCGATATTTGGCTGTTTGGACGTGTTGATGTCCGGACGAAATATTTTCTCAATAAATAAGGAGAAAAAATTGCGTACGTCAAGGAGGTTATTCACAGGGTATAAGGGTGGGTTATATCCGCGTTATACCCCCTTTAACATCCTTGTAACATACATGTAACTTACAAATATATGAAAATAAAAGCGGAGAACTTACTAGAATGTGTCGTTAGATTACAGGGAGGTTACATGGGGTATAATGCGGATATAACCCCCTTAATATCCTCTGAATAACCTCTCTGACGTACGCAGCACTGCGTACATCTTACGTACGCAAATTTTTTTTGCTAAGTAGGGGTTTATCTAATTTTCTATATGATAATTGTCTAAAAGATCGGACAATTTATATTTTTTTTAGCCTAAAGTTAAGCTTGATTCATTACTCTAGCAAGATAATGGTAATATTTCATGAATAAATTGAGATATGATAGGTTCGCTTATTTTTATTTAATTTATTTATATTCGAATATTAATTATTGATAAAAAATGGTAAATATAGCAACAATTATTGGTTTAAAATTGATTCAAGTTATCACATGATAGCTTATTTGATATAATCTTTAAGATGAGTTTATTTTAGGGGCATTTACATACATACCATCATATTCTTATGTATTTGTATATCTAACACGAAAACTTCCTTTTTTTACTTTTATGTCACCAAAATATTTGCAATCATATTAATAAAAATATCACTTCTTAAATTTGCAAGTGAAATACACCTTTTTATGCCAAGGGAGAGTGGAATGTATGTAAAAATTGAAATTTAGATGTTAGATTTGTAAATAAAAAGGAATTGAGTGGTATGGGTGTAAATTTTTGTTTATTTTAAGTTAGATTTTTTTCTTCCAGTGTCCGAATGTGAAATCCTTAAAATAAGTTCTTCACATATTATCTGAGATTAAAAATTATATCATAATATTTTAATAGAAAATTATATTAAGATGAGGTTGAATTTTAGGGGCATTTACATACATACCACTAAATTCCTATGTATTTGCACATATAGCACCTAAATTTCTCTTTTTTACATTTATAACGTTCAAATCTTTCATATGGCATAAAATTATCATTGTTTTAACTCTTAAAAAATGAGATTTACCTTTTCATGCATAAATAAGGAGGTGCACTGGTAAAATTGAAGTTTATATGTTAGATATATAGATACATAGGAATTGAGTGGTATGTATGTAATGCTTCTTAAATTGTACTTGTTTTATAATGACATAAACCCAATGATACACTAAATGTCATGACCATAGCCCAAATGGACCTAATCAAGCACTTCAAATATAATTGGAAGACTCTTGATGTTATTTAAGAGACCAAATAATCTCAAAATAGTAGGTGTTTAATGTGAGTTTACCATTATAACAAGAACATCGATAGGAGTGGTCTAATGAACCATGATCACTTATTTATGATGTCATTAAAACTCTAACATACCTAACAAATAATCACATATGGTGGAAGTAACACAATCAGCTCGATATAATGTGAAAATTTTGACTAACATAGCCAAAATATCACTTTGAATAATTATGAATCGATATCATTTTTAACAAACAAAGAACCATGAACTGAATATGGCTTATAAAGAAACCTAAAGCCATACTAACCCCAGCCCTAAGACCAGCAGCGCCCAGTTCATATTCAACTTCAGAGAGTGTGACATTGCAACGCGCACTGAAGCATTGCATTGCCACTATCACGATGCCCAAACATCAGCAATCAAATTCAAGTTTTTTTACTTGCATCTGGTTTTTCTCATGCGCAAATGAGAGAATGAATGTATTGAAGTGTTTCAAAAAGTTGAGTTGGTTGTGTGTGGTGTAATTTATACAATTCTCCTCATTTTCTTCACACTGGATTTTCTGATATGGTGTATCTCCATGATTTTTTCTTATTTTTGGGGTTTTAAACATTAGCTGTTAAGTTTTTTTACTTGCATCTGGATTCTTCATGTTAAAAGCTCTTATTTGCATGTATGTGAATTTTTGTCTAATGCTAAACTAACAAGTCCCCGAGAAAGTCTTTTAAGATTTTTGCCCCATGCTTTGATTTGCTGGGAAAGTATATATTGTAGTTGAATGTATTAAAAGATGGATTGGGAATATCTTCTTCCATATTGGGAGTCATCATGCTTTAGTAATTGATTATGAGTAGGGGTGGAATCAGCCTCTTATTAAACAGTTATATTTTTTTTTTTTTTTATTAATCGAGTCAGATGATTATTTATGATCAGGAAATGATAATCTTTGTCATATCACAATTGCTGTGTATTTACATATCTAACACATTTACGCCACTGAAATCTTTCATATCACATGAAAATTAACACCATTTTAATTTTAAAAAGTAAAATACACCATTCCGTGTATATATAGTATTGTATATGCGTAAAAATTGAAGTTTAGGTATTAGATATATAAATACATTAGAATTGAGTGGTTTGTAAGTAAATCTTCATTTTTTTTTTATAGTGGTCATTTCCCAAATTTTCTTCATGCATTATAAACACAAGAATAACAAAATTTTGAAGTGTAAATTTATTAGAGGATGTACTGATGCAGTAGTTAATCATTTTCTTAGTACAAGATATTAAATTTATTAATTTCATCAAACGAGTGTTTCATTTGATCATGTAAGTAATTCGTAATTAATCAAACCACCGCACGAGTAATCATCCGCTGGCCATGTCACCATACTGCCGATCATCTTCATGGCCATGAACTCATCTTTCTCCTTGAAGTGCTTCCATCATTCATCACACATTTCCATCTTCCTAACTGCTGCCTTGCGTTTGTGCTCCACCAAGATTTCACCGCCAGTTTGTGAAAGAACCAAAGAGCCAAGGGCAATATAATGGGACAAAGTAAAATTTTAAGGGTGACAAAAGACTAAAGTATCGTTCTCGTTAGTTTAAACTCCAACCTTGGTCAAAAGACTGAATATCACTTTTGTTAGTGAGCCATTAAACTAACGTGAAATGATCGAAGAACTCGTTCGTTTAAAGTCCAACCTGATAATATTTTACATAAAATAATGTACTTAGAATTTGTCAAAATTTAATGAATTTCAAATATATTATAAGTTTCAAATTTTTTTCTTTTTTTGAATTGGATTTGGCTAAAGTTTCTTAATTTTGAAATTTTAAATGATTTTATTTTGATATCATTTTAATGTAATTGCAAATACATATGCCAAATATTACAAATCCTGACCATGCTTGCAGTTCTACCAATTTTAAGAAAAATAATAAGAAATAAATGGTAAAAGAGGAAGGACAAGGAAGAGAAACTAAGTTTAGTAAATGTAGACTTCATGCTTACCAGATTAAGGGACTAAATTTCTTCTCAATTTGATTAAAAATTCATTCAACATCTCCTAAAAATAAGTGAATTTAAACAAATTTCAATTTTTTTTTAATCATTTACATATTTTATTTTTTATTTAATTTCTATTATTTTTTTCAAAAAAAAAAAAAAGTTTAGGGCTCATTTGAGTTTCAAAAAAAATGACAAATTGATTTATTGGCATTAAATTTATTGTATTTTGTCATGATACTGAAGCAACAAAAATTAATTATAATTTTAACTCTTAAATCTTTGTAAAATAATACTTTTATTTTCACATAATTAAACGTTAAAATTTATAAATTTTTTTTCGAGCATAACTTTCATCTGTAAGCAAGCAAATGAAGTTTTATATTTTTTAAATAAACTTTTAATTTCATTATTTTTAGATAAATGCAGAGATTAAATCTTTTAAATCTTATGCATTTTTGCACGATTGCTAGAGGAGATCCAAAGGCCATAAACTTGTCGCATGCTACAGTCCGTTCTTCCTGAACCACGCGCAATACTAATTTCAGAGACGATTGGACTAGAGTTCTTCAGGCTAATTTCCGTAGCATTTCAGAAGCTAGTTCGATGGGGAGGTTTCAGTGGTTGGAGGCTGCTCTTCCTTTGGGAATCATCGCCGGATTGCTCTGTGTGATGGGAAACGCGCAGTATCAGATCCACAAAGCTTATTTTGGTCGAGTAATATCAATATTCTGTCTGAATTAAACTTATTTTGATAATCCGTTTTCTTCTGATTCGATTTTTATGCATCTGATGATGTTTGTTTCCTCTTGTTCTGTTGGATTTGCTTCAGCCTAAGCACATTGGAAATGACGTATGGGATGTGGCCATGGAGAGGAGGGACAATAAGCTGTTGGAGGAGGCCGCTGCGGCGGGGGATTAGGTTTTTTTCCGAATCGCTTTTTTTAAAATTATTTTTATTTTTTTCTTGCTTCTGCTTTTCTATTTGATGATTTAATCAGAGTGCTTGATCTGTTGGGCAATCATGATTTTATTTTTGAATTAGGGTTTTGATTGTGCTTGGTATTGGATAGATTTTTACTACGCTCCATTTTTTTGTTATAACTAGCTTGTTGAGGAGATTGCCTACATTATATTTAAATGCAACACAGTATAACGTAGATGTTGTTAATTTCTAATTTTCATGTGCTTGGTTGTGCTTGGAGACTTTTAATCGAACAATTCTACTTAGAGAGGATTTCGGAATTTCATCATTGTCATGTTACAATGGATGTGACACTCAAGTACACATTCATGCATGCATAATGAAGCCATTCTCAAGATTTTAGTGTTGGGAAACAATGAAGTTAGAGTGTTAAAAACTAAGATTTAGAAACATATGTGCAACAAAATTAGAAAAAATAAAAGCTGAAAATGATTGTATAAAAGGAGTGATAGGAGAGGTGTCTATTGAAAATAAGACTTTGAAAAATATGCTAAGGTCATTTGGGCATCAGTTTTGAGCAGTCAAAAGTAACTAATATGGAGTGTTGGTAAAACTAGTGTGCAAAGATTAGGAAGTACATTGGTAGAAAAAAGGGTTTCATAGCCCAAAATTGTTCAACAAGATATACAATATTGAGTCAACGCCTCTTTTAGGCCACAACATAGAAGAGTAGAGGAGGAGGATTCATAAAGATGACCTCAGATTACTTGGATAATAGGTAATAACATTCACATCGAGATTACACAAAATCCCACTAAAATAAATAAAAAGTTGTCTTTTGTTTCATTGATAAAACCATTGAATATGTATAAATGTAATGAATATGCTATGTATTAGATTGCAAGTCATTATTAAGAGACCTCCATCGAAAGCCATAAAAACTTTATATGGTATTCATGCCATAAAAAAATTATGAATTCGGCGAATGATTCTACCATTTTATAGATGTATGAATTCTTGCATGTGATTAGTTTTATTAGTGTTGAATAAAATGAGTGGTCTTGATCTTATGTTTGATTGCCATTTTTATAATATTAAATGAAGGAGAATGGCTATCTTCTTGTGGAGGAGGATAGTTCACATTCAAAAGGTGCTCCCACTTGACCATTTGGGTATCAGCTTTCCTGCTCATCAATCATTGGTGTAATCCTATTATTATTAGAAAATATTTATTGACTCTATAGCTATTTGTAATAATACTACTTATGACATCATATATATATCCTCATCAACCTTAGTTTATTATATTAAGGCACATGAGAGCATTAGGTTTAGTTCAAGCTTAAATGGTTGAAAAATGTGTTGGTATTGAAATATATTGTAGCTGTGTTTGATGCGCTTCAATATTGCGTGCTTTGAAAATGACTCAATGTGATTGAGCGGGCACTTGATATATGATTCTTGATGGAGTTGACAAAGATGGCTTCCATTTGATGTGAGGTGATGAATGATGTGGAGAGCTCTCATATGAGAGCGAGATTATCAAAACTCATGATAAAAATGAGTTTAGTCCATCATCTAAAAGTTGAAAATATTATATTCTTAAATTACTGTATGATTTTGTGCCTTCTCAAGATTACTAAACATCATATAAATATTCTTTCATCGTTATTGGGGGAAAATTTGAGAAAATCGTATTGATCTCACTTGATATTAAGTTGTAGAAATCTCATGGTTATATTTATTGACCTCACTTGATACTAAATAATGACTCTCATGCCATTATATACAACACCTGCATAAGGATCCATTCTCAAGGGATTTCTATAATGAAGAATTTAAGGATATGGGAATTAATTTGAGTTGTTTCTATAAGAATTTATTCTTGAAATGGGAAGAAGTGCATAGTTTTGAAGGGGCATTACAACACCTGCATTTATTTATTTTTATTTCCATAAAAGTTTAATTCAATATTGAACAACACATGCATGCCTTCCAAGACCCCTTTCAAGCTGTTGGATGGATATCTTTCGTTCCCATTTTATAACCATTATCTCTTAAGATTTTGAATTGTCTGAGTCCCTTTGAGAAGTCATTTGTTAGCCAATTTCTTGTAGATATATATGGCGTACAAATTAAACAATAGTGCGTGCTTTGAAAATGACTCAATATGATTGAGCGGGCACTTGATATATGATTCTTGATGAAGTTGACAAAGATGGCTTCCATTTGATATAAGGTAATGAATGATGTGGAGAGATCTCATATGAGAGCGAGATTATCAAAACTCGTGATAAAAATGAGTTTAGTCCATCATCTAAAAGTTGAAAATATTATGTTCTTAAAATACTGTATGATTTTGTGCCTTTTCAAGATTACTAAACATCATATAAAAATTCTTTCATCGTGATGATGGGGAAAATTTTCAGAAAATCGTATTGATCTCACTTGATATTAAGTATTAGAAATCTCATGGTTATATTTATTGACCTCACTTGATACTAAATAATGACACTCATGCCATTATATACAACACCTGCATAAGGATCCATTCTCAAGGGATTTCTATAATGAAGAATTTAAGGATATGGGAATTAATTTGAGTTGTTGCTATAAGAATCTATTATTGAAATGGGACGGAGGGCATAGTTTTGAAGGCGCATTACAACACCTGCATTTTTTTTTATTTCCATAAAAGATTAATTCAATATTGAACAACACATGCATGCCTTCCAAGACCCCTTTCAAGCTGTTGGATGGATATCTTTCGTTCCCATTTTATAACCATTATCTCTTAAGATTTTGCATTGTCCGAGTCCCTTTGAGAAGTCATTTGTTAGCTGATTTCTTGTAGATATATATGGCGTACAAATTAAACTAATTTTTAATCCCACTTTTATAAAATATTTATCCATCTTAACATATTTTGTCTATCATGCTGCATAGGATTGTGTGCAATATTTTTTATTAATTTATTTTCAAAATATTTCATTTGTTCATCTCTCTTTATCTTGAGATCTTTAAGGAGAATTTTCAATTACAATAACTCATATACCTCGTGTCGTTGCTCTGAATTTTGCTATTGCTCTGGAGTTTGTTATTATATATTGTTTTTTTTTCTATGTGACAAGATTGTCCTAAAGAAAGGTGCGGTATGTAAAGTTGTGTCCCTTATCAGTTGGTAATTTTTCATGGTTTTCATCTTTGTACATATAAATTCTAATTTTGTGTTTCCTGTCAGCAAAATTCCTCTTTCTTGATTTGCTTTTATCTAATGAAGAATATGGTAGATAGCCTGTGGTTGAATTTTTGAATTAGTCATGAATTAACTTGCCATATATAATAATAATAATAAAGAAAACTTGCCATATATAATCATAAGCTATATCAAGTGTTGCATGTGCAAGATAATTTAGTTTTGTTTATAGTTTGTTACATTTATTTGTCCACAACAAGATTTTCTTTCACTTGTCGTTCTTTGTAATTTAGGTAAATAGTTTTGTAAGCAGGTTATAGGTCAACTTTCCTGTTTCCTTAAGTATATGAATTACATACTTTTGTGTGTAATGAAGATGCCTTGATGTGAGTGATAAACCTTTATTCTTAAAAATCTTTCAATTTCCCTAACTGTTTTATTGCGAACTTTTTGATCAAACACTTTAGAGACTCCTTTTCTTACTTATCAAATTTTTCTATAATTATGTTACCAATATCACAAAGAAAGGTGCAGTATGTAAAGGCGTGTCTCCTATCTATTGTTTAACTTTAATAAATTTTATCTTTGTGCATTTAAATTCCAATTTTGTGTTTCTTGTCAGCAAAACTCCTCTTTCTTGATTTGCTTTTAATTAATGAAGAATTTGGTAGATAACCCATGGTTGAATTTTTGGATTAGCCATGAATTAACTTGCCATATATAATAATAATAAAAAAAAACTTGCCATATATAATCATAAGCTATATCAAGTCTGGCATGTGCAAGATAAATTAGTTTCCCCTATAATTTATTACATTTCTTTGCCCACATCAAGATTTTCTTTCACTTGTCGTTCTTTGTAATTGAGGTAAATAGTTTTGTAAGCAGGTTATAGGTCAACTTTCCTGTTTCCTTAAGTATGGGAATTACATACTTTTGTGTGTAATGAAGATGCCTTGATGTGAGTGATCAACCTTTATTCTTAAAAATCTTTCAATTTCCCTAACTGTTTTATTGCGAACTTTTTGATCAAACACTTTAGAGACTCCTTTTCTTACTTATCAAATTTTTCTATAATTATGTTACCAATATGATAAAGAAATGTGCAGTATGTAAAGGTGTGTCTCCTATCTATTGTTAAACTTTAATAATTTTCATCTTTGTGCATTTAAATTCCAATTTTGTGTTTCTTGTCAGCAAAACTCCTCTTTCTTGATTTGCTTTTAATTAATGAAGAATTCGGTAGATAGCCCATGGTTAAATTTTTGGATTAATCATGAATTAACTTGCCATATATAATAATAATAATAATAAAACTTGCCATATACAATCATAAGCTATATCAAGTCTGGCATGTGCAAGATAAATTAGTTTCCCCTATTACATTTCCTTGCCCACATGAAGATTTTCTTTCACTTGTCGTTCTTTGTAATTGAGGTAAATAGTTTTGTAAGCAGGTTATAGGTTAACTTTCCTGTTTCCTTCAGTATATGAATTACATACTTTTGTGTGTAATGAAGATGCCTTGATGTGAGTAATCAACCTTCATTCTTAAAAATCTNTACATTTCTTTGCCCACATGAAGATTTTCTTTCACTTGTCGTTCTTTGTAATTGAGGTAAATAGTTTTGTAAGCAGGTTATAGGTCAACTTTCCTGTTTCCTTCAGTGTATGAATTACATACTTTTGTGTGTAATGAAGATGCCTTGATGTGAGTAATCAACCTTCATTCTTAAAAATCTNCAACCTTCATCCTTAAAAATCTTTCAATTTCCCTAACTGTTTTATTGTGAACTTTTTGATCAAACACTTTAGAGACTCCTTTTCTTACTTATCAAAATTTTCTATAATTTACCAATACACAAATAAACAGAAAAAAGGTAAATCCACTTGCATTTGAGTATTTAATGAACATGGCTTGATCATCTTGACTTTGCTTNACAGAAAAAAGGTAAATCCACTTGCATTTGAGTATTTAATGAACATGGCTTGATCATCTTGACTTTGCTTNCAAAAAAAAGGTAAATCCACTTGCATTTGAGTATTTAATGAACATGGCTTGATCATCTTGACTTTGCTTGTAACTTGTGGATATTTTTGTTTTTCTAAATCTCTTAAATCATTTTTTAGGTAATTGCTTGAAACCATATGATGCCTATCTCATTTTGCTAGTGTTGTTGGTTCCAAGATCCCCATCTCTTTCATGAAATCTAAGGGAATATCTATGTAGATTTTCGTCTTTAAATTTCCATGAGGGAATGTATTTTGAAGGTCAAATTTTTGCAAATCCTAGTTGTATACTAAAAAATGGTTTGCACGGATCTTAAGACAATCCAATGAAAGAAGATCAGAATTCCCAAAAAGTACTGTACTTACCCCTTTAAAGAAAGGACAATGGGGACCTTTCATGAAAAGGAGCTTTTGGTTCCCCTCACTCTTAACTTTTTTTTTTTTTTTTTTTTTTGGAATAA
>JXCR01149102.1:139545-151544 GCA_002079205.1 Phalaenopsis hybrid cultivar
GAATAAGATGGATCTAAGAGCCCAGAAACACCCCATTCGTCTCGATGGGGCAAATCCTCCTCTTCACCTCCTCTCTCTCTCACTGCACTCTCTCAATCTCATTTACTTGGTTCCAACATTCTATCCCTTTGGCACGTCTACCGGACAAATTTGGATTCAACACTATCGAAAGCTTGTACATAGCATCAATAAAATTCATCTATGCATCTTATAGTAGTAGCAAAAATCTTCTAGTTATATACCCCATAGTTTTGATTGTAGCCTTTAGCCACTAATCTTGCATTATGTTCGTTAATGGTTTTATTAGCTTTGTACTGCATTGTAAAGATCCATTTTGACCCGTTTGTTTCTTTTCTCAGAGCACCTCCATGATCTAATATGTTCTTCTTTAAGCCTTTCATCTCCAATCTCATGGTTTTTTCTATTCCTTATAACATTTCAAATATTATTTTAGGGATTGAAATGGTGTCTAGACTTGCAAGGAAAGCTTTATGAGATGATGAAATCTCAAATGACACAAAGTGAGATAGGATATAATAACTGTTAGTTGTGCTTTTTTTTTTCATATTTAGGATTTTTTTTGAGCTTTAGGTTCAAAAACTATAATTAGCTCATTTTGAAGATTTGGAGGAGAATCTCTTACTTGCATTGACTATGGAATTGGAGCTTGAACTTTGAATATACTTATTATTTCCAAAGTTCATGGTTTCTGTTTTTTGAGTTATGAGAAAGCAGCTCAATTAATGGATTGGTTTTTTAATGTCGAGTTTGTGCGAGTAATTTTAGTAGGATTTAACGAAGACAGGCATGAAAAGATATACATGAGAAAAAAATCTCTCTTCTTTTCTTCCACAATTGATCTCTCTCTCTCTTAAGATAATGTTGGGTGAAGAAATGTTTGTCTTCTTTAAAAGTCTTGTTTGCCTGAAACAAAAATCTCTTAGTGTTGGATTGAACATTTGTACCCCTTTGTCATTTATAAGAAACCAAAAAGATACACACGATTGCTTTGGGGTCTATTTTCCCCCATTACTTTTATTATTTTGAAAATTCATAAAGATAGTACAACCAAAGATTCATTGTGTAAGATTCTTTGTGGTGCTCAAATTGGGATAGAATTGAGAGAGTACACTCATGATCACTGTGAACTTCAAAGTTTTAGTAGACAACCTATTGATGCTGTGAGTAGTTGTAAAGACGACTTTTCCTCAATATGATTTTGAAATATGTTGCTGGAATGATAAGGCTCTATTTAGGCTGCTAAGTGATCATTTTTTCTTTATGTAACCTCATTTTGTTAAACTATTAATGCATGAGTATCATGAATTATTCCTTTTGAAAATACTAGGTGAACACTTGGTTAATATAAACCTTACCATTATCAGATTAATTTTTGTTTTTTTAAAATTTTTACCCTTAATTAGTTCTGGATCATAATCTAAAACCATGAAGAACAATACTCACGTTTCATTTACATCTTGGTTGAAATTTCAGAAAACTCTCGTGCAATTATATATGAAAGATACAGTAGTGCACTTTTATATTAAGAATAGAAGAGAGACTCCATATGATATATTATTCAAATAAGATGGAATAAACCTTCTTCATGACTAGCTGGGAAAGTTGCATTTATGTTTTGCAAATTCACAAACATTACAATAAAACCTTTAACATTAACTACTTTAAAAAGAGAAGGAAACTCGGTCTTTAAAATTCCAATCAAGGATGACTAAAGCTTTGTTTATGACAACTTTCTTATTACTTTTGTCAAAAGAAAAGTAACCAATGTAAAGCACTGTTTGCTTGGTTGACATTTTTTAAAATTGTCTTAGAAAAGCTACTCTTGGGAAAACATAATGAAGTTGTGGTTGGAAAAGAAGCTATCAATAATGAAAAAAAAGGCCCAAATGAAGCCCAAGACATTGACGATAAATTAATGGTGTTTTTATTGAGGAAAGGAATGACAAATATAGGCCATACTCACACTCTTTGAATTACTTGATGTGTCAAGAAAGTAGAGTTCATAATTTTTTATAGCGAGTCCCATGTTCTTCTCCATCTCATTTTTAGATGCCTATTAAGTAAGAAAAAATTTCACTTTGCATTTCATCTTGTGCGAGTTTTTGAATGGAAACTAGGAATTGTAAGAACATTATTTTGATCGAATGATGGACTGATCTGAATGTCTCTTAATCCTGTGGTAAGAGAGTTATTAATAATAAATATTTTTTTTATTTTTACAAGAAGTGTTGGTGTAAAATTTTGATGATAAATGTGTCATACCATATGTTGCACTTGCTTCTTTGATCCAAGAGTCAATGATGACATTATTTGAGGTTTTTAGCCCATAGAAAAGGTCAAACTTACTTGAGAGTGCCATGAACAAGTGCAACTAGACTTAACCTTTTATAACATCTCTAATAAGTCATAAGAGTCTTTTATTCTCTTTTTTATTAAATTTTACTTAATCTCGACTTACCTGTGAAATTTTTGTGTCGCACCATCATGTGCCTGGCATTGAAGTTTTTGTTGTCCACCACAGTGCTTCCACTCCTTGCTTATTGTGTTGTGTTTGCGATTCAATTTTCAACATTTTCCTTGGTGTGTCTCAATTCTGTTGTAGCAAACAGGCCAGAGATTATTTTTGTTTGCTTGATTTGGATTTGAGCTAACTTTGATTTCTTACTTCCAATTGTCAAATGATTGTTCTGTAATTGTCTTCTGATTCCACCCATCATCCATTAGATTAGCAGATACTTCCTGGGCATGAGGATTAATCATTTCTCATCTCGATCTTTACGCTCTTTCAGAGATGGTATCACTTAGTGATGGCACCTTATATTTTCTATGATCAAATTATGCATTTAGAATTACAAGAAATTCACACTCTCTATCCTTTTCTAAGAAAATTTTCACTATAGCTGCATTTTTGCTGCTCTTCAAGTTGTTGGTTTGATAATGATCCAATTTTTGTCACATATTCCTTAAACGGTTAGCATGGTCTGATAGATTTTTTGCCTTTTCTTATATTGGTAGTCTTCTCTCTTATCTCATATATTTGGGAAACATCTTTTGCTTTTGAGTGTGTCTATGTTATGTTATGCCAAACATCTTTTGTAGTGGCTAGGAACATGCATGTCATTCATCGTCTTGTTGGCTTGCGAATTGGCTGGATTAGCCTACTACTAGTCGTTTTGATGCATTTTCCGGCGAGCTTTTGTTGCCTCCTCCTCTGGTCACCAATATCTTCTCCGACGAGCTCCCATGAAAATTGAGTTTTCAGTTCGAGCTCGCGTGCCTACTCGCGAGCCGATTGCTACCAATACGTATTGAGCTTGAACTCACCAATCGAGCTTGACTCGAGCTCGAACTCATAGTTTGCCAAAAGAGTCGAGCTTGAACTTGGCATGGCTAGAGATCGACTTGACTAGTTTGCACACCTAGCAGCAACCACTTGATGGATTGCACAAGATTGTGACATTTGGAACGATCAATAATAGACAAAACACGACAGTGTGCAATTCAGGGCTGAAGAAGATAGCTTTGAAGGATTTTTGATTGGGACATGGAACTATAGTGGAACCACGACAGGAGGCTGCATTTAACCGCGCAAGCGCCTTTTGTTTGGGTAGCGTTCGAGGCCGAAGGTGATTCAGAAGTAATGATGGGAATGAGACATGTGATGAAACCTGAAGTTTGTAAGAGACTGATTTGGATACAACAAAGTATTCCAGAGGGAGATAAAATGATGATGCTTCGCGGTGGCCCCAATTTTTGCAAGACGTTGGTGATGTTGAAGACTATAATGAGGGCGGTTCAGGATCTGGGCAGTGATTCTTGATTGAGTTGCATATCATGGAAGAGACACTTGATACAAAATTGGCAAAGATTTCGGAGATCGATAAATTATTGGATGAGTTGTTTTGAGTGACAATATTCTCCGTGATTGACTTGAAGTCAGGGTACCATCATATTCGGATGCGATCGCAAGATGCGCACTAGACGACATTTCAAGATGTTGAGGATTGCTACGTTTTTGATTAAATGAAAATGATTATGAGATGATGACGCCATGTGAGAGCCATACAACCTGATCTAACGACAATTTTTTTTCACTTTGATGCTAATGTGTGTTTTGAGAGAGTAGCAATGTTATGACGACCCCTAAGGGCAATTTAGCCATTTGTCATTTATTATTGTTTAGTATAAAGAGGGTTGATATATTTAGGGTTAGGGTTTGAAAGAGACCGTCTGCCTCTTGAATTGTTGGTGCTTATCTTTTATGTATTTGAGCGTGTTGTTTAGAGTTGTTGTAATAAAATATCTTATCTGCCTTAATTTCTGCCAAGAATCCTATCAGATTGTTTTTCTACTCGATTGGAAGATGCCTACCACAGAAGAGGGAAAGAGGTCTAATGACTATTTTATTTTTTGAAGATTTACATACATACCACTTAATTGCTATGTATTTACATATATAACACCTATACTTCACTGTTTACATGTATGCCACCTTACCAATGCATGAAAGGTGTATTTCACATTTTAAAAGTTAAAAATTGCTTCATTTTTAAATTTCATATGAAAGATTTAGATGGTAGAAATGTAAAAAAGCAAAGTTGAGGTGTTAGATATGTAATTTCACTTCTGATTCTCTCCTCTGGTATTCACATGGGCTTATTTTGATTTTTTAGCATATTAAAAAAAGTGACCATGTAGCTAGATCATATTTGTAGAAAATTATATTGCTTATATTTGTTAAATTTTGGTAGAAACTTTAGTGCTTAAACTAATGTGAAATTAAAATACCCTGCGACTATAGAATAATAGATATCAAAGCATTAAATAAGCAGTGTGTAGGGAAAGTAGTAAACAAGCAAACAAACACTACCTTATTTCACTCTTTAATGCAATACATCTCATAGCTCATATTTGCTCTANGTAGAAAATTATAATGCTTATATTTGTTAAATTTTGGTAGAAACTTTAGTGCTTAAACTAATGTGAAATTAAAATACCCTGCGATTATAGAATAATTGATATCAAAGCATTAAATAAGCAGTGTGTAGGGAAAGTGGTAAACAAGCAAACAAACACTACCTTATTTCACTCTTTAATGCAATACATCTCATAGCTCATATTTGCTCTAGATTTAGGTCCATACAAGCATGGATAAATATCTCCTTGGTTGCTCCTTTATAAATATTAGCCCAATTTTTTTTTTATACACCCAAAATAACTTTTAGATGCTTTTATGAATTTTAAAACATGAGATGATATAATATTTAATTAAAACAAACACAACTTATATTTAAGATACCAAATCTATTTTTATTTCATGTTAAAGCATAAATAAAATAAAANTTAGAAAATTATAATGCTTATATTTGTTAAATTTTGGTAGAACTTTAGTGCTTAAACTAATGTGAAATTAAAATACCCTGCGACTATAGAATAATTGATATAAAGCATTAAATAGGCAGTGTGTAGGGAAAGTAGTAAACAAGCAAACAAACACTACCTTATTTCACTCTTTAACGCAATACATCTCATAGCTCATATTTGCTCTAGATTTAGGTCCATACAAGCATGGATAAATATCTCCTTGGTTGCTCCTTTATAAATATTAGCCCAATTTTTTTTTATACGCCCAAAATAACTTCTAGATGCTTTTATGAATTTTAAAACATGAGATTATATAATATTTAATAAAAACAAACACAACTTATATTTAAGATACCAAATCTATTTTTATTTCATGTTAAAGCATAAATAAAATAAAAAATGAAAAAGAAGAAAAAATGATCTCAAATGATTCTCTTAGGGCATGTTTGGGCTCATTTTTGTTTATTTTTATTTTACTTTATTTATAATTTGATTTGAGAAAAATATGTTTGGTATCTTAATAATATGTTTTTATATTTTTGAATATTAAATAAATTGATTTATGTTCATGTTGGCCGCTGTTACAAGTGGACTGGTGGCGTTCAATGGCGGTCAACAATGATAGTTGTTTATAAAGACATCTAGAAGTTATTTTTAGTGTTGACGAGAAATTTTTGTTCTCAACTTGCTAAACATATTTTATTTTTAATTAAAACATAAATAAAATAAAATAAATAATAATTGTGCATTTAAGTACATGCCACGTAATCCTTATATATTTACATATTTAACACCTAAACTTTCATTTTTACATATACACCACTCAAATCTTTAATATTACATAAAAAAATCCAGTGTTACTAAAATTTAAAATTGAATTACTCTTTTTCATGCTTTGGTTTTAACATCAAAGTCCTATAAATGTTAATATGAAACTATATGTGTTAGATATCTAAGTGCATTAGATTTGTGTGGTATTTATGTAAATTTCTCAAAAATGTACAGTGATCCCAAATACCCCCTTCTTTCCATGACTGTTATTTCCATTCCATATTTCATTTATATTCGTTCTAAAACTCTTTAAAGTTTAAAATTCAGCAAATGTGAATAATGCATGTTGAAATGGCATTTATCGTTGGCGTGACATTTTTCAAACTTTTTTTTTCTTTAAACCCCCCTCTCTTTTCTCATATTCACACATGACTCAAGAAATATGACATCGAGGCAAAACTCTTCACCAACTCTTGAAATTTTAATTATATTTGCGGTGCTATTTGAAGAAATTTTTTGCATCAAACTAATCACGCTCTATTTCCTTGCGTGCAGGTGAATTCTCGAAGACAATGTCAGATACCTACTTCTGCAAATGATGAATTACCAGGTCCTCTTTGTTAAAAGTAATATTTTCTCAGTTATGTTAACTAGTTTTAATTAATGTTATAATTCACCAAAATTTCAAATTTCACCCCAGAACCTAAATAAAAAAATGTTGTCTGGATTCTGAGAGGGATTTTTCTGGTCTTATCTGTTGACGACATTCCCATCTTCTAGAGATTATCCTAAAATAACTGGATGAAATGGACTGGCATGCAAACAATTTCATAGCTTGTTTATCTTTGCTGAGCATTTTGTGAAATGAATAGCAGAAATTCTGGAAGAAATTTGACTTCTTTTTTTTTATGTTTTTGGAGTGTTACAGCGTGTTTGACATAATCAGTTAATTAATTAGGGTTGATTTGGTAATTTTTTTTGCTTCATGTTTTTGCTTGTGTAAGCAGTAGAAGCAATTTTAAGTTGTTTCGGTTGCTTTGGCTGAGAAAAAATGATCCGCTGTACTGTTTGGGGGCAGCTACGATTGTCTGAAGGTGTGAAGTTGATGCAGAAGAAACTGATGTTAGAAAAATAAGACCACAACTTTCTGGAGCCATCACATTTAGCCAGTTCTGTTCGCAAAACGCACTTCCCATCATGGGTTTTTGAAGAAGCAAATAAAATATAATTTTGCCAAACACCTAAAATGAAGGTGTATCACCTGCACTGCTGGCCCAAACCGAGTTTTTGAGTCTTGGTTTACATAGTTTAGTTGAAAAATGTTTTCATGAAATTTAGTAATTATATTTAATATATGAACATATTATTCATAATCATTTTATTTTATTTAAATAATATGAAAATTATAATGAATATTTTTTTTGTCATTTAAAATAGTTATTATTATTATATAGTAATTTCTACTATCTCATCAAGCCTTCATTAATTAAAAGAATCAAAAGGATGCTCTCCTTGCAACGGTGTCCTATGGGGTATTTCTCATCACAACAGTAACACAATCCTTTTGCTCATTTATCTTACACTTCTACATCTGTGAGACACTTGAAATGACTCCCGAGACGGGCTCTCATATTCTTCTCATTCGGCGTCACTTTGTGAAATGACACCGCCTGGTCCTCAGTGTCGTGATTGTCAAAGTGCCCGTATAGAATCCTCTGGTGTTGCCGCCTTTACTGGTCTTCTTTCCTTGTCTCTTATCCTTCATCATCTGGGCGAGCTCCATCATTTCCCTCAATCTTCGTGGTCTCAAGGGGCCGCTGGCTACTCGTATGTCAGGCTTTAGGCCCTTCAAGAGATTCCCTTCCATCCTCCATCGTTCTCTTCCATGCTCCTTACACCATTCCTCAAATTTTTGGCCTATCCCCCTCCATCAGAAATCTCCACTCGTCCCCCTCTCGGAGTCCTAGAGAGACACTCTTGTAGGTAGATGATGTCTTCTTCACCGTCTTCTCACTCGATCTTCTTCCTTTCAACCTGGGTAAGGATTCTCTGATCACCCATTGGTTAGGGTTTGCAACTGAAGCGGTTGGTATGGCCTTGGATTGCATCTCCCTGAGTTTTTTAATCATCACCCAAATTTCTCCAATGCTCTCGAACCCATCCTCCATTCGACTTTCAATGGACGAAAACTCACTCTCCATGGTGGCGAATATTTTATCCATTCCCGATCTGATTTGCCCGCCCTGCCTCTCCTTCTAGCACATCCACTTTCTTTGTTGTCATCTTGTCAATATCTAGGCCCTTATACCAATTTGATACGTCTTGACACCAAACTCAATGAACAAACTATAACAAAACGATAATAGAGAGGTGGAAGAAACACAAATAGGGTTTGTTCTTACAAAATTCAAAGGAAAACAAGCAAGATGCAATGTTGATCTACTATTTGAGAGGTAAATTGTCTTTCCCACATCCTAGACGTCGCTGGAAACACCACAAGAAAAAAGAAAACAACAGTCACAACAAAATATGCATGAATCAAACAAACCCTAGGTTAACTCCCTTAATTTCTCCTCTTTGAGTATCTGATGAAGCCCCTCATGGACCACGCCTGCGCTTGGTTATCTTGTGCTGCAGCAAAGTGCCGCCCCGCTGCTTCGCGTGATAGGAATCGGCCCGCTTTCTTCTTCTGCAGGCCGATTTGATGGCCACTGGTCCTAGATGGACCGGCCTAGTTCGAGTTGTAACATTGTGCCAATACCTACAACAAGCAACAAATTTTCTTACTTCTCCCCACCTAAGAGGGAGAAGCTCCTACCAAGGTCACCAAGCGAGAAACTCTATTTTAAACTAGTTTTTCGCCCGCAGTTGAGATCTCCCTTGTCTTCCGCTTATCTTTTTTTTTTTTTTTTTCTCTAAGCTTGTACCTTTCAACAATTCAACCTAGCATGCACATTAAGGACAAAAAGAACAAGCCGGCTTTACGATAAGTAATACTCCAAATTTTTTATTCACCATGNTTCAACAATCCAACCTAGCATGCACATTAAGGACAAAAAGATCGAGCCGGCTTTACGATAAGTAATACTCCAAATTTTTTATTCATCATGAGTTAGAAGGAAATGGAACTCAAAAGCAAAATTTGCAAATTACACCAACTATTTGATACTTAATTAGTACTTACTAGAGGTGTATATTAGACTAATTCAGATGGATTAGTCGAAGGATTAATTGAACAAAGCGGTTTTGTATAAAAAATTAGAAATTTGAACAGGCCAAAGTTTAAATAGAACTAAACTAAACTAAACCGAACAATACTTTGGCTTAGCCAATGTGGTTGTTTTATATAAACCAAAACCAGACACACCTCAATCCTTATATTAACATACAATTTGTATGACAAATGCTTCTAGAAGATTTAAAGAAAAAAACTTAAAAACCAATAAACAAAAAGAAAGAGAATAAAAAATTACATTACAATGTAAATTGCAACTATTAAACATAAAATATTAGTTGTAATATCATCAATGCCAGAAAAGTCAGATGTGCTGTAGAAATTGTGACAATTTCACAAATACTTCTACAACATCAAAAACAATAAACGACTCTAAAATATTAATTATCTCTCATGCGCATAGGAATTCAAGTATCACATCCTACACTCTAGGGAAATCGAACTTCAGACCAGAGGGGACTTACAACTGGCAATCAGATGTCCGACCAACTGATCTGAGTACTTAACCATATATATATATATATATATATATATATATATNGGGGCATGTTTGGGCTCATTTTTGTTTATTTCTATTTTATTTTATTTATAATTTGATTTGAGAAAAATATGTTTGGTATCTTAATAATATGTTTTTTTATATTTTTGAATATTAAATAAGTTGATTTATGTTCTTGTTGGCGGCAGTTACAAGTGGAGTGGTGGCATTCAGTGGCGGGCAACAATGATAAGTTGTTTATAAAGACATCTAAAAGTTATTTTTAGTGTTGACAAGAAATGTTTGTTCTCAACTTGCTAAACATATTTTATTTTTAATTAAAACANATTGATTTATGTTCGTGTTGGCGGCTGTTACAAGTGGACTGGTGGCATTCAGTGGCGGTCAACAATGATAGTTGTTTATAAAGACATCTAGAAGTTATTTTTAGTGTTGACAAGAAATGTTTGTTCTCAACTTGCTAAACATATTTTATTTTTAATTAAAACATAAATAAAATAAAATAAATAATAATTGTGCATTCAAGTAGATGCCACATAATCCTTATATATTTACATATTTAACACCTAAACCTTTATATTTACATATATACCACCTAAATCTTTAATATTACATAAAAAAATCAAGTGTTACTAAATTTTAAAAGCGAATTACTCTTTTTCATGCTTTGGTTTTAACATCAAAGTCCTATAAATGTTAATATGAAACTATATGTGTTAGGTATCTGAGTGCATTAGAATTGTGTGGTATTTATGTAAATTTCTCAAAAATGTAAAGTGATCCCAAATACCCCCTTCTTTCCATGACTGTTATTTCCATTCCATATTTCATTTATATTGGTTCTAAAACTCTTTAAAGTTTAAAATTCAGTAAATCTGAATAATGCATGTTGAAATGGCAATTATCGTTGGCGTGACTTTTTTCAAACTTTTTTAGCTTTAAACCCCCCTCTCTTTTCTCATATTCACACATGACTCAAGAAACATGACATCGAGACAAAACTCTTCACCAACTCTTGAAATTTTTATTATATTTGCGGTGCTATTTGAAGGAATTTTTTGCATCAAACTAATCACGCTCTATTTCGTTGCGTGCAGGTGAATTCTCGAAGACAATGTCAGATACCTACTTCTGCAAATGATGAATTACCAGGTCCTCTNTATGACATCGAGACAAAACTCTTTACCAACTCTTGAAATTTTAATTGTATTTGCGGTGCTATTTGAAGAAATTTTTTTGCATCAAACTAATCACGCTCTATTTCCTTGCATGCAGGTGAATTCTCGAAGACAATGTCAGATACCTACTTCTGCAAATGATGAATTACCAGGTCCTCTTTGTTAAAAGTAATATTTTCTCAGTTATGTTAACTAGTTTTAATTTATATTATAATTCACCAAAATTTCAAATTTCACCCCAAAACCTAAATAAAACAATGTTGTCTGGATTCTGAGAGGGATTTTTCTGGTCTTATCTGTTAACGACATTCCCATCTTCTAGAGATTATCCTAAAATAACTGGATGAAATGGACTGGGATGCAAACAATTTCATAGCTTGTTTATCTTTGCCGAGCATTTTGTGAAATGAATAGCAGATATTCTGGAAGAAATTTTACTTCTTTTTTTATGTTTTTGGAGTGTACAGCGTGTTTGACATAATCAGTTAATTAATTAGGGTTGATTTGGTAATTTTTTCTGCTTCATGTTTTTGGGCAGCTACAACTGTTTGAAGTTGTCAAGTTGATGCAGAAGAAACTGATGTTAAAAAAATAAGATCACAACTTTCTGGAGCCACCACATTTAGCCAGTTCCGTTCGCAAAATGCACTTCCCATCACGGGTTTTTGAAAAAGCAAATAAAATATAGTTTTGTCAAACACCTAAAATGAAGGTGCATCACCTGCACTGTTGTCCCAAACCGAGTTTTTGTGTTGGTTTAGATAGTTTAGTTGAAAAATGTTTTCATAAAATTTAGTAATTATATTTAATATATGAACATATTATTCATAATCATTTTATTTTATTTAAATAATATGAAAATTATAATGAATATTTTTTTTGTCATTTAAAATAGTTATTATTATTATATAGTAATTTCTACTATCTCATC
>JXCR01149102.1:164382-210303 GCA_002079205.1 Phalaenopsis hybrid cultivar
GTTGTCTGGATTCTGAGAGGGATTTTTCTGGTCTTATCTGTTAACGACATTCCCATCTTCTAGAGATTATCCTAAAATAACTGGATGAAATGGACTGGGATGCAAACAATGTCAGCTTGTTTATCTTTGCTGAGCATTTTGGGGTATTTTGTGGAATGAATAGTAGAAATTCTGGAAAAAATTTTACTTCTTTTTTTTTTTTTTGTTTTTGGAGTGTACAGCGTGTTTGACATAATCAGTTAATTAATTAGGGTTGATTTGGTAATTTTTTCTGCTTCATGTTTTTGCTTGTGTAAGCAGTAGAAGCAATTTTAAGTTGTTTCGGTTGCTTTGGCTGAGAAAAAATTATCCGCTGTACTGTTTGGGGCAGCTAGAACTGTTTGAAGTTGTTGAAACTGATGTTAAAAAGATAAGACCACAACTTTCTGGAGCCACCACATTTAGCCAGTTCCGTTCGCAAAACGCACTTCCCATCACAGGTTTTTGAAAAAGCAAATAAAATATAGTTTTGCCAAACACCTAAAATGAAGGTGCATCACCTGCACTGCTGGCCCAAACTGAGTTTTTGAGTGTTGGTTTAGATAGTTTAGTTGAAAAATGTTTTCATGAAATTTAGTAATTATATTTAATATATGGACATATTATTCATAATCATTTTATTTTAGTTAAATAATATGAAAATTATAATGAATATTTTTTTTTTGTCATTTAAAATAGTTATTATTATTATATAGTAGTTTCTACTCTCATCTAGCTTTCATTAATTAAAATAATCAAAAGGGCGCGCTCCTTGCAACGGTGTCCTATGAGGTATTTCTCATCACAACAATAACACAGTCATTTTGCTCATTTATCTTACATTTCTACATCTGTGAGGCGCTTGAAATCACTCCCGAGACGGGCTCCTATATTCTTCTCCTTTGGCGTCACTTTTTGAAATGACACCGCCTGGTCCTCAGTGTCGTGGTTGTCAAAGTGCCCGTACAGAATCTTTTGGTGTTGTTGCCTTTACTGGTCTTCTTAACTTGTTTCTTATCCTCCATCATCTGGGCGAGCTCCATCATTTCCCTCAATCCTCGTGGTTTCAAGGGGTCGATGGCTACTCGTATGTCGGGTTTTAGACCCTTCAAGAGATTCCCTTTCTTCCTCCATCGTTCTCTTCTATGCCCATTACACCATTCCTCCAATTTTCGGCCCATCCCCTTCATCGGAAATCTCCACTTGTCCCCCTCTCGGAGTCCTAGAGAGACGCTCTTGTAGGTAGATGATGCCTTTTTCACTGTCTTCTCACTCGATCTTCTTCCCTTTTAGCCTGGGTAAGGATTCTCTATTCACCCATTGGTTAGGGTTTGCAACTGAAGCGGTTGGCATGGTCTTGGATTACATCTCCACTATCTTTTTAATCATCACCCAAATTTCTCCAATGCTCTCAAACCCATCCTCCATTCGACTTTCAATGGATGAAAACTCATCATCCATGGTGGCGAATATTTCTTCCATTCCCGATCTGATTTGCNATGTGAGGGATGAAACTCTATTTATAGTGTTTTGAGTGCAATTAATGCAGGAATATGAACATTTTGATCGGACGGCCCGGACAGTTTCTCTTGATTAGATGACGTTTGATGGACATTTGAGTGCCTTAACGATGTCAGAATTGAGCAATCTTGAGCTCGTTGGATTTGTCTTTTCAAGACGCTCGATTCGACTATAAAATCGCTAAATTTGACATTCGTTTGACATTTAAAATGCCTCCAGAAATCCTATAGTAATGGTTTAATAACTTGATCTGAGTCTGATTTGACTCAGATTGTACTAACTTTTATATCATCAGGTCCGTCTCATCGAGCCGATCATTTTGACTATAACTTTGCTGAAATCGGAGCTCCAGATGATTCTTAATCGAAATTTGAATGTTTATTATTCCAAAAATTGCATTGATGGAAATTTGTTGGTGGCATATCAATATAGATGTTATATTTTTAAATACATACAAATTTAATGGCCTATATGCAAATCTTCCTAATTTTTTTTAGGTTGCAATTCAAAGATAATATTTAAATTATCAATTTAAGCGGTTGAAAATAGCATTTATGTTCGGATGACCGTGCATCTGACAATAGAAGCGAACGGACGGCCAGAAGAAAAAAAGAAGTTCCCCCAAATGGACTTGAATGCAATAAAATGTTTAATAAATCTTCAACCTGATTAAACAATTGTTATAATGCATGAACTTCGAACTTTCTACCGGCATGAAATCATATATTATTGGCCGTCCGATCAAAAAATCGATTTCTTTCGTCGAATCGCATGTCAGATGCAATCCGTGCTTCTGATTTTATTCTGGACTAATTAGCAATTATGTTTCTCTTTCAAAAATAAAAAAATATATATTTTTTCATTTGTGCCGGCTTCTTCAGCAACTCCTTTCAATTTGGGAAATTTACAATTACATAGATACCAAACAATTCCTATGTATTTACATATCTACCACATGAAGTTTGATATTTACATTGACAGCAGTTTGGCGTCATAAATTTAAGCATGAAACCATGTATTTTACTGTTAAAAATTAAATAACAATGATGTTCAGCAGATTAATATTTGAGTTGTATGTATTTAAATATAAAAATAAATAAATATTGAATATATTGATGCATAAGAGTTGAAAGGTATTTATGTAAATGGAGAAAAATTTGCTTACGTAAGTATGTCAGAAGGTTACACAAAGGGTATTGAGAGGTTATAATTGTGTTATACCCCCTATAACCTTATTGTAACCTCCTTGTAACTTACCTGCACCTTCTAGTAAGTTTCGCACTTCTGTAGATTACAAATAGGTTACAGGGAGGTTACATAAAAATTTCAAAGGGTATAACGCAGATATAACCCTCAAATACCCTTCCTGTAACTACTGACGTACGCAGCGCACACACCCAAATTTGGCGCGGTGGCGTTTTGAAAACTTACATGATCTGTTTGGGTAAACTGTGTTTTAGCAGCTTATGAGTTTTTAAAACGCAGAAAATAACGTTTTCACACCCCACCTATCTAAGTGCGGTGAGAGCTTATTGACAATGATCTGACTTTTTCAAAAAAATAAAAATTTGTAATAGTCGCCTCACATAACTTATCAGCAGTTTATTTTTAATCAGTTTATGAGCTGATTATTCAAAAAGCTACAGCTGCCCCAAACAGACTCTAAATGACCCCCGTTAATTATTTTGTTTTCAAGTTCGAGCACTAAACTTTTTGATATTACAAATAGTAGATAAGTAGATTCGACATGTCTACATTTCAAATTATAAATATGTAGATTTTGAGAGGAAACAAGGATAAAGCCACATTTTACCAAAGTGGTATTTACAGACATGCCACCCAACCAATGTATTTACATATCTAACAACTATATTTTACTTTTTTATATTTATAAAATCCAAATCTTTCATTGCACATTAAAAAAAATCATCATTTTGAATTTTAAAAAGTGATGCCTTTTCATGTACGTAAAAATTGAAGTTTACATGAGTGGTAGTATGCATGTAAATCTTCCTTTATTAAATTGTAGGGTTATTTTTTTATTTTGTAAGTGTTTTTTTCTTGCCATAAGCTGTTCTATAGAATAAAGAATGTCTGATTTGTAATATAAAAAACTGACAATTATATTTAAATAAAGGAAAATTTACATACATACATACCATTCTTATGTATTTACATATCTAACATGTAATATTTAATTATTACATTTATGCCACCTAGCTTTTCATGAACATGTGTATTTCACTTTTTAAAAGTTAAAACAGTGATATTTTCGATACGATTTGAAGAATTTGAGTGGTATAATTGTAAAAAATAAAGGTGTAGATATGTAAATATATAGGAATTGGTTGCCATGTTTGTAAATGCCCCTTAAATAAAATATGAATCAATAATTTCATATTTAAGTGTGTGTTTGGGGTAGTGGTGCAGTGGTGTTGTTGTGACATGTGGCAAAACTGTGTTTTGTTTGTTTGTTTGTTTTTAAAGCTATAGTGGGAAATTGCATTTTGCAAATGCGGTGATTGCATGTAAATTACAATTTGAATCAAGTTAACTTTATATATAAAAAATAGGTTTATGATACTCCTTAATATTTGTATATAAAAATTGTGCTGGCATGGATCTCAAAGAGATCTAATAGATCATAAGTAAAATGTTCGACAAAGGCCGACCCATTACCAGGAGGATGTGAGTCCCACTTGGTCGACCAAGAGATGTTGTCCGAGCCAACCCATCAAAGCCAAAAACGATCGAGCCACGAGGAGGAAAAAAAGATGACCAGATGAGCTGAGTTTGAGCCATTGGATTAGAAATGAGACAAAAAAAAACATTCGAGTCAATCGTTACAGAAAAAACTGATTAGATGTGATAGAATGCTTTCTAGTTGAATCGATCTAAGGGAAGATCCATTTCATATCATCTCAAATCAAAGAAGGAAAGCTCCAAAAGCTTCTCATCATGTATCAATGATCGATAGCCAGACTATATATTAGTCAACCGACTCATACAAATCAAGCTCAGGCAACCAAGCTGATCCCATGGAGTCGAATCCAACTAAAATCAACAATGGAGCCAAAAAACAACTAGACAATACATGCACATGTATTATCACTATAATTTTTCTTCTATTAGAGAATCATTTTATGGATAAGTACTCTTTCTTCAATAAGTTAGAGAATCATTTTATGAATAAAACACGATATATTACAATTTATTTTCTCTCTTTTTCTTCATCACTCTCTTTCCTTAAATTTAAACTGAAGGAGAAAAAAATAATAATAATTATCTCTATAGAAATCAAATTGTCGTGAGAGCCGTTTTCATCCTAGAGTTTATTGAAACATCAAAATAATGGAAGACTTCTTAAATTAGGGCTGAAATAGTCTCCAAATAGAGATATTCGATCTCAAATTTATAATATTTGATTGACTATTTTCTAAATAATTATATTATATTATTAATCAATTTATTAAAAATTAAATTGCATTCCTTACATTTGGGTTTAAATGGGGACGCGTTCTCATTGCAAGAATGCTTACTTTTCTCTTTAATCTTTAATTTATCAAGGAGTTTTTCAGTCAGAAATGGCGAGCCATTCCCATTCAATTCCAGATCTTCTTCTACTACGGTTTCCTGAGAAATTNTATTTTATGGATAAGTACTCTTTCTTCAATAAGTTAGAGAATCATTTTATGAATAAAACACGATGTATTACACTTTATTTTCTCTTTTTCTTCATCACTCTCTTTCCTTAAATTTTTGTCTCTATAGAAATCAAATTGTCATAAACTATTTACACAGAGCCGTTTTCAACCTAGAGTTTGATGAAACATCAAAATAGTGGAAGACTTCTTAAATTAGGGCTGAAATAGTGTCCAAAGAGAGCTATTTGATCTCAAATTTATAATATTTGATTGACTATTTTTTAAATAATTATATTACATTATTAATCAGTTCATTAAAAATTAAATTGCATTCCTTACATTTGGGTTTAAATGCGGACGCGTTCTCATTGCAAGAATGCTTACTTTTCTCTTTAATCTTTAATTTATCAAGGAGGTTTTCAGTCAGAAATGGCGAGCCATTCCCATTCAATTCCATATCTTCTTCTACTACGGTTTCCTGAGAAATTTTGCCTGTATTGATAGTTTACATTTTCATCCGTTTTCGTAGAATTCTAACTTAGGATTAGGGTTTGCCATCATGGAAACATCCGGCGGAAATTCCGATGCTTATTGGACCTCGCGGGCTGCCGGAACCGGTGGTGGCACGAGGAGTTACTCGACGCAGTTTTCGGCTTCAAGCATCATCCAGGCGCCGCTGACTGCTCTACTAGAGTATTCCGGATTCCTGCGGCCTCGATCAAGCAACCATGCGGAGAGTGCAGGTTTGCTTGCTGGTGAAGCCAACGGCGGCCGGGCGGTACATGGTTCCGCTCAGCCGGAAGGATCTTTGAGTTCGAGTTCTGGAGGTGAAGGGGAGGTGTTGATAAGGATTATTCCATCGGGGGATCANACCGCTGACTGCTCTACTAGAGTATTCCGGATTCCTGCGGCCTCGATCAAGCAACCATACGGAGAGTGCGGGTTTGCTTGCTGGTGAAGCCAACGGCGGCCGGGCGGAACATGGTTCCGCTCAGATGGAAGGATCTTTGAGTTCGAGTTCTGGAGGTGAAGGGGAGGTGTTGATAAGGATTATTCCATCGGGGGATCATGAGAACCAGACTCATCCGTCGACCGGCGAGAATGGTGTTTCTGAGGATGCGATTCCTAGGGTTTCTGGTGATGTTGGAGTTGGAGATGATGGAGGGAGAGAGTATCGCGTTCGGGAGGTTGGTGGATCGCCAGCCTCTGCTAATACGCAGAGCTTGGATGATGATGTGAACCTTGCGGATGCTAACAATAGGGAGTCATCTTACCAGAGATATGATATTCAGCAGCTTGCGAGATGGGTTGAGCAGATACTACCTTTCTCGTTGCTTTTGTTGGTAGTGTTCATTCGACAGCATTTGCAAGGTATTCCTATTACTAGTTACCTTCTTATTTTAAAGAATTAATTCTGCCATGATTAGAATTTAGCATATGGAGATTGTGCATGCAATTAATATCTTTCAAATGCCTTTTTAAAGTGGAGAGTGAGTAAATACGTTATAATCTGTTTAAGACATGACAACATGGGAAGGTTGTCTATCTCCGAATATCACTTATCAATAAGGTTGTAAATGAACTGAGACAAGACAAGTATTGCCTTGTTTCAAATCTTATCAATTGAGAGCAGAGCTCGAGCATGAACAAATTTCTAAAATTTTGTTTATTATTTTTCTTATCAAGTTTGAGTCTTTATCTAGCTTTAAGAAAATCTGAATGATTATATATGTATTACTAATAATTGACACTTATGGCCTTACTAGACATAATGGAAGAAATATCAATTTTAATAAAAAATTGATATAATTCATTGCATATTATTTAAGTTGTTTTATTAAGTTCAAATCTAAACATCTAGGTATTGACTTGATATTTTCGTCATATATATACCTCTAATAAGATGCATACTTTTTTACGGTGCAAATGATATGAGAAAATTTATATAAAAACGTGTCTTAAGTCATTAAATAAGCAACTAAAGTATCATTAAATGAGCATGAGTTCTCAGTGAGCAGCTTTAAAGCAAGAAAAAAAAACTAACATAAATGAACAAGCTAGTTGGTGTTCAAGCTTGTTCATTTATATGACGAGCATTTACACTTTTATTCAAGCTTTGTTCAATGATGTAACTAAACAAGCATAATTGAGCTTTAATATGCATGGGTGTCATTCACTTCATGTGGTGCACTTATTCGATTACAGCCTGATGTATCCAGTTAAATTTGTGTTTTACGTTTTACAAATTCTACAATTGTTTCTTAACTGCGAAGATATACATTTGTTGTATTCATGTACTATGAAAATGTAACATTGTATTTTGATCTTAAAGCTAGGTTACATATTAACCCAGCATAATTATTTAGATTAAAATGGGTGTTCTGTTGAACAAACATGCTTTTCATACATAGTTTGTATGAGAAAATGGACTCAGAATCTTTGCTTTATTATTTTGAGCATTGGTGATTGTTCCAAACCAGTTTTCTTTATTTCGAATATGTTTGCCACAACATTTCTTTTTAGTCGTATTTTAAACTTTTACATAGATCTGTGAATTACTTTTACATTCTCCATTATTTTAAACATTCTTTTTGTATTAGTAGCTGTGAGGGTAAAATTTGCCTTTTTAAGACTATCCTTTAGATGACTGCTTTATTTGTTCTGGATAAATATGATTTGATTTGGACTTTTATGGATAAATTCAACCTACAATCACCTCATCCTATGCTGGCTAAAGTATTCTATTGTTAGAGAAAAAAATCCTTACTATTTTTTGCCTATCTTGTGTTTTATTCATAATTACTATTGTCTCTACATGTGTGACAGGATTTTTTGTCACTATCTGGATTGCAGCAGTCATGTTCAAATCAAATGATATATTGCGGAAGCAAACTGCTTTGAAGGTGCAACAATCTCGCTGCATAATTTTTTTTTTTTTTTGGAAAATTTTAACAATTTCTGTTTAAAGTAGAGGCCTTTTTGTAGTTAATTATTGATAATATGAAAGCAAATTAAAATATAACTGAACTATGTTGAATAATATATACAATATTTCATTAAAATTGATGGTGATTGATGAAGTCTCAAGCATCTCACTGAATAGTTGGGGCAAATTTGATTTAAAATTTAAAAAATATCAATAGAGCTTTTGCAAAAAGAGTTTTCATGTTCTTATACATATTAGTTGTGATATTACAAGCATTTCATTTCCTATACTTAAAGTCTCTGCTGTTAGGTGTTCTTCATCGAACTTGTTTATGCATACAGAAATTATGTTGGATATATTGCCGCTAGGGCCTTCTGGTATAAATTTAAGATAAAATGCATAAAATCAGATACACAATGGTCAAATAATAAAAAAACCTTAATTAGTTAAATCATCATCACTTTTGATGAAAATCATAAAGAACATACAATCATCCACAAACATTAATTTAGAGTTCACTGCAACAAGTTCGAGTTTAATAAAAATCTCAAGATGATTATGATTCACACCGTGAAAATTTAGATTGTAAAGAATTAAGTCATGTACAATCACCCACACGAATTATATTGAAGTGAACTAATGAAGAAATAAATCACAAGTGTTCATCCACGCTCAGATTAACACAATAAGAAGACTTTTCTTCGGATTGGTAGTTACCACTTGCACCACACAAGTAATTTACACTCAATAAGCACACATTTTTTACTGGAAAATTGAAATTTCACCGGCCGTTTGATTGATTTGTACACGTCTTGACATCCCCTTTTGTTATCTTTAGGAAATCCAAAATTTGCTGTTTCCCAATATCAGAAATCTCTTAATAATATTGTCCAAACCAAAGGGCCCTGTTTTGGCAAATCCCAAATTGATACAATGTGAAGGCATTAACTCCCAAATTCTGCTACAACCGATCGTACAAAAGTTACGGCTCTAGCGAGTAGAATTTCTAATAACTAGAAATAAAGATCGAAGGTGTTCAACCGGTGACTGAAGCTACAGTAAAAAGGATCGACAACTCTGGTTATAATAGATTTTCATTGCAAATATGAATAATAGCCATTAGAATATCAACAACCCATTGAATCCATTATTGGAATTGAACTGGACCAATAAGGAAAACAACCAAATAATAAAGAATAATAACACATGCATTTAGACAACACAATTCACTCTTCATTGTGATAGTCACCGTTTAGCATGTTAACATCAAAATAAATTAGAGGCATTTACATAGCACACGATTCTTATGTCTTTACATATCTCACGCCTACATTTGTATATTTAAACACAGCACTCACATTCTTAACATCACATAAAAAATATCACTATCTCTATTTTTTAAAAGTGAAATATACCTTTTCATGCATAGGTTTAAAGCATCAAAGTGTTATGTATGTAAATATAAAAGTTTAGTTGTGAGCTATGTCAATACATAAATAAGAATTGTGTGCCATGTTTGTAAATTTCCCATTAAACTAATGTAAAATTATACTTATAGAATTTTTATTTTTTTTAAAAAAACAGCATTAGTAACTTCCAAAACTCAGAATATCAATACACTCATCTCAATGCTGTGTTTCTGACCACATCAACTCTGATGTTTGCATCAACTAATGAACTAGTTTTAAAGTTTCACTCTATTGGAGCTCATCCATCACATTTTCATTTTGCTTGTAAAATTATAGTTTCATTTCTAGGGTTTTTTTTATTAAGAACATAATGAAACCATCTCTGAAGTATTTGTTAGCCCTTCTTTTGCCTATGTTTAAAGACTTATTCAGATGATACTCAAACGCATTCTTTGTTATATTCTTTATTGAACTTGCAGGGGGAAAGGAGAATGTCAGTTCTTGTTGGAATAACAGTGGTTTTCATGCTTCATGTCTTTGGCGTCTACTGGTGGTATAGGAATGATGATCTCATGAATCCACTGGTGCTTCTTCCTCCAAAGGAAATTCCACCATTCTGGCATGCTATATTTTTTATTTTAGTCAATGGTATACTCTCAACTTTTCTCTTTTGTTTATGGATCTTGTATTTTATTACACGATTATTTATTTTTCTATATTATGATACGTCTCGGCACCAAAATCAGCAAACAAAACACACAAAATCACAATAGATTGGTGGAAAAACACAAATAAGGGCGAATTTTACTACAATGAAAGGAAAAAACAAGCAAGATACAAAGATGATCTACTTTCGAGAGGTAGATCAGCTCTCGCACACCCTAGACGTCGCTAGGAACAACACCAAAAGGAAAAAACATAGCAGCTATAAAATAATGCATGAAAATAAAACAATCCTTAGGTTCCTCCTTAAATAGAATCCTCATACAACATCTAAAAACTTTCCTTCTAAAGTTCCCTCCAAAATCCTCTCAATTTCTCTTCCTTGAATATGTGATTATTGCCCTAGTGGACCCCCACCCCCTCCTTTACTTCCTCTATACCTCGCTCGGGTTCTTCTCCTTCTTCTCGCGACAAAAGACGCCCGCATGTGGGTTGGCTGTGTTGCAATCGGCCTGTCCCTCCCTAATCGGCTCGTCTGTGGGTGTAACATAATACTATTTGTAGCTATAGGAGTGGATTAGCTGTTGAAGACGGGCTTTATTAGCTTGATGCTTTCTTTCTGTATAATGCACGAATCAAACTTTCTTGTTTAGGCCGTTGATGGGAACTATTAGACAGGTTGACAGCTCACACACACACACACACACACACACAACACACACACCAACACGTAAAAAAATTATTATGTTTTATGTGTGCGATGCATGTAGTGTAATAGCTCAAACTCTCATCTATTGAGATATTGTCCACTTTGTCCTTATGAGCTCACAGTTTAATCCTATTTGTATAATTTCTCACGAAATCACCCATCTTAAGAGTGCTCTAGCAAGAGCACACTTAACTTCAGAGTTTTTAATGAAATTTCAACCATTATACCAAAAGGTGCTTCGATGTTTAAGAGTTCAGCTCCATTCAACTTGAGGGATTTCACAGTTTTACCCATTTAAGTAACTAATATCCACTAGGCATATATGATTCTAGTGGTGGCCCTCTAGATTCAAAATGTGTCTCCCACTATATATCAGTTTGTCTCATCTACGGCTTAAGACGTGGCTCCAATGGCGTAGTATTGTGTTGACACTTAGTCTCCATTTTCAAGTTCGTGTAATATTGCGATACTATTTCTAACAGCCCAAATTCTAATCCATCGTCATATTCAAAATGTGTCTCTCACTATATATCCCATCAATGTAACTTTCCGTAAATCACCCATCCCAGGAGTGCTCCCACTTGAGATTACTTAACTTTGGCGTTTCTGATAAATTCTAATCGTTGTACCAAAGTACGCTTTGGTGTTTAAGTGTTCAGCTTCATCTACTTAAAAAGGGTTTCACTTGTAGTCTTTGCTTGGGCTGATGCATTGAAGGAAATATAGAAAGTGGATATTATTGGATGGTCTCCCAACTAAACCGGTTTCATCTTACTCGGTTTTATAGTAATATGTTTACGCCCTATGGAACCGGTGCTTTTGGAAATCATCTCACCTCAACAAATTCATATAAAGAGGACTGTTCAACTCAAATCATTGTAGCTCTTCTTTTCATTATCATTCGCTCATCTTGTTTTAGAATCATTTATACAAGTTTGAAATCATTTCCATTGTTAGGTTAAGCCTTTGGATGTGATTTTCATGGTATTAATGTGATCACAGTTGTTGGATGTCATTATTTACATGCAATAAATGTTGTTTTGTGCCGTTTTGCAGCTTAATTCATATTTTCAGAAATGTCAGTAGCATTTTAATAGTTCCTTATTTTCAGATACCATGGTTCGACAGGCGGCTATGGTGATCAAATGCATACTTCTAATTTATTACAAGAACAGCCGTGGTCGTAGNTTTGGTTTAATAATTTAAAATTTTATTTTATAGAATTGTAGCTCCTAAAATCTTTTATTTTGAATATTTAATTTGATGTGTATTTTTGAATCCTATTATAAAATCATCTCTAAAAATTAAAAAATTCATTCACTCAAGTTAGGAGATGGACTAACGACTTAAACATTTTTATTTTATGAACAGCACATGTTGGCAAAAGTGATGGTCATCTTGTGTTCTGAAATAGAGGAAAAATATTTTGTGGTTAACGGAACTCGAGCAGATGATGATGAAACAAACATAGGTGTGGGACTGTCAGTGTTCTCGACGAGGGAACGATTTTGTGATGCACTTTCAAACGGACCCTTAGGCTACATTAGAGATGATTTATTATCTTGATCTCGGTGTGGCGAAAGTGGAGAAAACGGGAATCTGACATTTGGATGTGAAATGCTTTGACTATTTCTTCTGTTGCAATATTTATTTTAGACAAATTTAAAATGCGAGGACCTCTGATCTGTTCTTCCATTGTTCCACGTTTGATTCATTGTCGTCGAAAGATTTATGGTTCTTACATACTTTTTAATAAAAACTTAAGATACAAATTTTCTTTCTCAAACAGAAATGTTCGGCACATCGAACGGAGCTTTTTATGGCACTTATCGTCATGTGAGTTTTAAAAGAATTTTTATAAATTATTACACTCCCTCAAATGAGACTTTAATACCATGTGAGCGACTCACATTTCTCATTTAGTGGAGCATTTTTTTTTTTATAAGTCAAGTCCAACATTATTCAAAGAGAAAGAAAATATATAAAAACACTCTTACAACTCAACACCAAACAAAGAAGAAATGAAAAAAACAACCCAATAACTATAAACAAACTAAGTGAACCAAAAGCTAACATTTAAATAAAGAAAAAACTAAATCAAAATAGCAATAGCTTTAAACACCAAAACTTTCATGCAAAGAGTCCAGAAGATCAGTATCTTCAATGGAGAAACAAGTTCATTCTTCTCATAATTATAAATTATAGAGCAAATACGAACCTCCAATTCAAACAACAGCCGCTCCATAAGATCGAACAAAAAGCAATAAAAAATGTTAGTCCATCCTAGTTAGCACCAAATCAACGTCTCTATTCAACAATCATTCTCTCCTCTGCAAAACATAAATTAAAATAAGAAGATAGCCAAGGAATTCCTATCTTAAATAATTTCAAAATAAAAAAGAAAAAGAATAATAAGCACAATCCACTTAATCAACGTAATGAAGAGACAGAAAAGACACTAAACTCAGAACTTAACTGCACAATTATTAAAATTCCTTCCAGGAGCTAATAAATATTAAAAATATTCAAAAGAATTGTTGGATTTTAATAAAAGGTTAGACATCATCACGAGTCAGCCAATCCTAAACTTCTAAAAAAATCAAATATAAATATCTTCTTATTAAAAGAGATAATATACAAAAAAGGGAATAAAAAAATATCAAAACTAACGAAAATTTTTATATACACAGCCAACCAAGAGCACTAAATAATGTCTCAAAACAACCCAACATAACAAAGTCAAAATTAAAACTACCCCCAATCAGAGCGTAAGTAAACAAAGCATTCATTAAATATAAGGATAACATAATGATGAAAAAAAGAATAGAGAATCGGGTGAGATCAGAAGTAAAAAATGGGGCACATCAATCACTAAAAATCAAACAAAACCATCCTCCAAATGAATAATCAGAAAAAATGAAGGAAATACAAGGAGAGGCATTAGAATTATTAAAACTTTCATTGTTCCTTCAAATCAAATATCATAAGTAATAGTTTGAACAACTAAAGGTAAAATCTCTTGTGAATATTGTAACTAATGCTCTTAGCATGGTAAAAACTTGAAAAAAGACTGCTAACAATAATGAAAAAATTTCTAACAGGATTACAGTTCTTAAATAAATTATTAGAAAGTGAATATTCAAATAATAAACAATTATAAGTTTATAAATCATAAATGTATAGAAAAAAAAATCAAAATAGTATTAATATCCTTAAAGTTAAGAATATCACTAAATTTAGGATCAATATTAACAATTTCTTAAGAAGGAAAAACCAAATTAATAGAATAGCCTTTATACCAAACTAATAGTTTTCAATCTCCAATGAGTAAAGTTTCATTAATAAATTAATGCAAATTTGTTCTTATAATAATCATTTTCATTCCAACGTTAGCTAATACTGTTATCAAAAATAGGGATGCTATAAATAAGAAGTAAACAACAAGTCAAAATATTCTAGTGCTGAGAAAAAGACCAATAGCCATTAACAATAACATCTTTATTTTTGATAAATTTGAGTTTAGGAAACCAATAAAAAATTGTATTACCATTATTTCACAATTAAAGAGGATCCTTTAAGTTTTGGATCAAAGAAGAAAAGAAAATTGCTCTTAGTATAAGTTTAAATAAAAGACATCCCATTTTAAAAGCAACTTTGGTAAGGTCTTTCAAAAAAAGTAGAGCTTTTAGATATAGTATTGATCCAAATGATATCATAATTATCCATATTCCATTTACTAAAAAAGATTTAAGTTGAATGCCTTTAAATAACTTTTACTTTACATATCAAATTATTATCATTTAGAGAAATGATAATAAGACCTCTAAGAGCATTAGGCAAAAAAATTATTTTCTAAGAAATAGTTGTCATTTTATTATCACTATTATTATGAAAAAAATTACTAATGAAAGAAAAAATTTTTTCCTAATATATTTAGTCAAAGAAAAGTATCAAAACTATAACAACGATAACATCAAATGGTTTGATTGATTAATTGAAAATGATTAGTCATAAATAAAATTTTCTGTTTCCAACCCGTCAACCATTTATGAAGCATTTCAATAATAATATGAAAATCTATCACATTCAGCTTAGAACAATTAATANTATTTTCCTAATATATTTATTCAAAGATATGTATCAAAACTATAGCAACGATAACATCAAATGGTGTAATTAATTAATTGAAAATGATCAGTCATAAATAAAATTTTTTGCTTCCAACCCGTCAACCATTTATGAAGCATTTCAATAATAATATGAAAATATATCACATTCAGCTTATAACAATTAATAATAATACCAAGGTATTTCCAAGTTAAATGTTTGATATTCATACCACTAACATTACATAAGTCTGCTACATAATATAATCAATAATCTTAAAACAACAAATAGCATGCTTAAATAAGTTAACATCTAAAGTAGATGAATGAATGAATATATTCTTAATATTAGCAAAAATAAGATGATTAACTTTATTAAAACAACACTGCATACTATAATTATTCTGAATATTTAGAATGGAGGAAAGAGCATTCAGAATAATAGTAAATAAATAAGGTGAAAGAATAATCTTGCCTCAAGTTAGAAAAAGAAACAGAATAATTATTCATTTCATCATTTATAATAACAAAGAAATAAATAGCAGCCATAAATGCCTTAATCCAATGAATAAAGTCAATAAGGGAATCCAATCTAATCATTTTATCATATAGAAAATCTCAATCAATTTAATCTAAAGCTTTAAGTAAGTTTATTTCAGAACAGAATCTCTTAGTAGAATTAATTGATTTAAAAACACATAAAAGCTCATTTGTTAAAATATTATTATCAACATTATCTCTCTATTTAATGAAAGCAGCTTGAATATGATTGATAATATAAGAAAGTATAATTTTTATTCTATTGGCTTAAAGCTTAGCAACAACATTATACAAAGTATTACAAAGTGAGATAAGATGAATATGATNCTTATACAAAGTATTACAAAGAGAGAAAAGATGAATATGATTTAAAGATTGAGCATTTTACCTCTTGGGAATTAAGATGATATTAGTATGTTTGATTTTATTGGGAAACTTACCAGTACTAAAAAAATATCTTATAGCATTAAGACAATCTTCACCAATAACGTTGCAAGAATCTTTAAATATTATAAAAGAAAAAACATCATGTTCAAGAGATTTGTAATTCTCATTAGAAAAAGACTTGTTAGTTTCTTCATTAGAGAAATCCTTTATTAAGGCTTTGAAATCTAATGAAGAAATTGTATTAATAACAAGAAATTTATCAAAAATAGAATTAATAACACTAACATAAGTATTGAGCAAATATTTTTAAAAAGAAATTAATTCAATAATTTTATTATTGTAAATAATTATCATTGATTAAAATTCCTAATTCTAATCTTTTGATAGGAAAGCTTTACCCCATCTTACTCTTTCGATAATCATTCACACGATGCCCTTTGCTTTGACCATTTATAACTACAAGAAAGAGCATTATAAAGTTTTTCTTGTTTAAAAGAGGTTTGATTAAGTAAATCTTTGCGAAGAGGAATGATGTCCAAATTATTCATAATAATTTTTTTGTTTATCTTTTAACATGTAATGTAATTAAAAGATTATTAGAGTTATACCAATTTCAATGCTTAAAAGCTTCTTTGACATTCTTAAGTTTTTTGCAAAGGGAAAATAAATGATATCCTTTAATATTATTGTTCTAAGCATTATGAAAAATATATAAATAAAACTACAACCACCATTTCAATGGTTTTTTTACAAAAATCTATGCTTCGAAATATAAGTGGTCCCTAAGGAAATAAAAATAGGGAATGATAATAAATGAAGTTATCCAAAACTCTAAAAAAGCAATAAGGAATGAATCCACACAATAACCATTAAAAAAAACTCTCTCAAAAAGGCATCTTATAGGATTATTAATTTGATTATTGTACTAATTAAACTTATGACCAATATTTTGCAATTCAAAAATAATAGATTAGAGAATGCAATTAATAAAATTAGTTATCTTATGAGGAACAGGAGGAGGACCACCTACCATTTCACTGACTCTAAGAATAAAATTTAAGTCACCCAATATAAACCAATAATCATTAACATTAGCAGCAAGATAAATAATATAATTCCAAAGATCCTTTCTAACCATGTTAATATTATCAACATAAATGACAGCTAGAAAAAAGTTAAAAGTAGAATAGAAAATAATAAAATCATGAATATATTGAGGTTTGACTCCTAAAGCAATAAAAGAACTAAAACCTCATAGCTCCATTTAACCCGTAAACACCCATTTTCAGCAATATCAAAGTTATTTACACTCCCTTAACTACTAAAAAATCTTAACCGATTAATAGAGAAATTATCATAAATATATGAAAGAGAGAGCTTAGTTTTAATAACTCAATCATATAAGCACAATTCTCATAAATAATATTTTTTACAATTTTCAAAAATAGTGGGGCTACTAAAACGCCATCAACAAATTCTCATCATCTGACACAAATCTCAAGACATGACACGGATCTTGAGACAATCTTTTGAGCAAAAAAATTTTCAAATTTTGATAAAAAATCATCCAGAGCTCCAATTTAAGCAAACTTATAGTCAAACCAACCAGTTCGATGAGACAGACCCAATGATATCAAAACTATTCCAATTCGAGTCAAATTAAGCTTAGATCAAGTCATTAAATTACTCTTAGAGGTTTTCCAGACATATTTAGAAGGTTAAACAATTTTCGAATCTTGAAAGCCATTAGTTGAATCAAGCGTCTTGTCAAGAGGAATACATCAAGCCAAAGATTGCTCAATTCTGACATCATTAAGGTACTCAAATGTCTATCAAACGTCCTCTGATAGAAGGAAGCTCACCGGATCATCCAATTAAAGTGGTTAATATTCTTGCATTAGTTGCACCCAGAGTAATATAAATAGATCCTCACTCCTCTCATGAATGGGATGAGAGTTTGAGACTTGAGAAAGAACTTGAAGCTTTGATAATAAATTGAAGTCTGACACCACTCCTACCGTCATTGACCACTATTGACAGTCGTCGACCACCATCGATTGTCATCAACAACCACCGACTATTGCCAAGCACTATTATCATCGTTAACCACAACTGACCATTGTCGATCACTACCAAACACTATCAACCACCATCGAATGGACACTGTCAATCGGTATCGGTCGTTGTTATTCGATGTTGTAACTTGAAAAACTCAGTAACCATTTCTCTTTTGTGGGACAAATGGTTGCAACTTTTATTATATTTTATACTGAAACTCTTAAAATGGGTTAGTTCCCGTGGTTTTTCCCTTTCCGGGTTTATCACGTAAGAACTTCTGATATCATTATTAGTTGTTCTCTCTCTTCCGAGTATGTGTTGAATCTGCATATCATGCTTAAACGATAATCTACCACTCTACTACCACAAATTTTCTTGCATGCATCAATCTATATTATAATTTGAAATCTTTTTGTAATTGCTATTTTCTAAAATAAATAACTTCTTATATATCTCTTTTTCTAAGAAAGTTAAGGAATGACTTTTGAAATTCAATTATTAAATTTTAATATCATTGAAGATGAGGAAATACATGAAGAGCCTTGATAAAGTTAACATAAAAATAAGATTTTAAAACACACTCAAACAAAAGTTCATGTTAAACATAAATCGAACTTGATCAAAATCAACCACCTTTTACAGCTTGTGGCAATTATGAAACCAAGATCACACTGAATAGATTTAAGAGAGGTCTTAGATAGCAATGTATTAAATTTCAATGCACAAACTAAATATGTATATCTTTGAAGTTTTGCCCTCCTAAATTGGGAGAAAGCGCTTTCGCTACTCTCACATAAAACTCTAGTTTTACTAATGTGTACACTTTAAAAGTATGTATCTTGATGGATGCTAAAAAGGAAGATACTAAATTAGGTTGGTGAGGCAAAGAATAAGTTCAAAGCAAGGTTTCATGTATGTGTTCATATTTGACTTAGCTTCAAATTATCTATGATCAAGCAAGAACTATTCATTGCTAGGCTAAAATAATTAGATCAAGCATGACTTAAGCTAACAAATTAATTAATCTTAAAATTATAAAATCTTTATAGCATTTTGTAAATAAAAAAAATATATTTAAATTAAATTCCTATAGCAATTCTCTAAAAGCTTTAGGATTCAATAAAATCAAAATCAAGTTAAAGTTATTTAATTAAATAGTAATATAAATTAATGAAATAAATTCAATAAAAAACTGAAAAAATTGTAGGGCTATTTTAAGCCCTTTGGTAATTTCCCTAATTTTCCCAACAAGTTTAATTAATAAGTTAAATATTTAAAATAATAAATTAAAATATTAAAAAAGGCTTATAGAATACAAATTAGATTTATAATTTCCGAAAAATTTATCTAGGTCATATTAATAGCTTCAAGGTTAGTGAGTGTGAGCCTTACTAAAAAAGAACTTGAAAAATTAATTAATTCACCTAATCTCAATTAACCTTAGGAAAATTTATAACAATTATACTAATTAAACAAATTTATAAGTGTTTTTGGGGATAGTTATATACTTAGCACCCAAAAGATTGCTATCTACAAAATATGGGTTGGGGTTTTATCATGAATTTTGAAATTTGAATGAGAATTTGAAGAATGGATTAAAGAGGGTGCTAGATTTGTATACTAGCAATGTTTCAGGTGTTGTATATGTTAGCAACCCAATTTTTTTTTTTACCAAAATGAAATTAAAAATTGAAATTAAAAAAGAAGATGGGGATATTCCGAGTAGGGCTGTAAATGAGCCGAGCTTGAGCGAGCTCAGGCTTGGCTCGTGTTCAGCTCATTTGAAATAGCTCGTGTTTGAAATCTGCTCGTGAATAGTGTGTTCGTGTTCGACTCGATTTAAATATTCGTGTTCGTGTTCGGCTCGAAATTGGCTCGNGAACTTGAACAATTAATTAACTCACCTAATCTCAATTAACCTTAGGAAAATTTATAACAATTACACTAATTAAACAAATTTATAAGTGTTTTTGGGGATAGTTATATACTTAGCACCCGAAACATTGCTATCTACAAAATATGGGTTGGAATTTTATCATGAATTTTGATATTTGAATGAGAATTTGAAAAATGGATTAAAGAGGGTGCTAGATTTGTATATTGGAATGTTTCAGGTGTTGTATAAGTTGGCAACCCAATTTTTTTTTTACCAAAATGAAATTAAAAATTGAAATTAAAAAATATAGAAATGATAATAATATATAATATAAATACTTTTGAGAAAATTATGAAAGAAGACCGGGATATTCCGAGTAGGGCTGTAAAGGAGCCGAGCTTGAGCGAGCTCAGGCTTGGCTCGTGTTCAGCTCGTTCGAAATAGCTCGTGTTTGAAATCGGCTCGTGAACAGTGTGTCCGTGTTCGACTCTATTTAAATATTCATGTTCATGTTCGGCTCGAAATTGGCTCGTTAAAATTAAATTGAGAAAAGTAGATGTAAAGTGTGAAATTTGAACCTGAACCAATATATACAAAAGAATGCACTAACCATATTGCCACATGAGGTTTCCGAGCACTTTTGCGAATTTTCAAATTCTTTCAAATTTACTCAATTATTGTATTAATTTTTAAATATACAAATGTTAGAAAATTTACAAAAAAAAAAAAATAATTAGATTCAAATAACCTCAAAATTCTATGGGAACATTTTATGTCACCCTTGTTTTTCTGATAATGTGCATAATTTTAAAATTTAGTTTAATTTAAAGTTAATTTAAATTATTAATAAATATCAAAATTAAAAAAAATATACAGATTAACCCAAAGTAATCCTAATTTTTTATGTGTTGTTTCTCTAATCAATTTTGATCTAAATGAATATTTTCAAAGTTTTTTGAAGAATATTTCGAATTTATTTTAAAATTATATTTAAAAGTTAATTATAAATNTATTGGACTCCGCACCTAACTCTACGTGCAGAGTTTGATACATTATTTTCTCATCTTTGATCAATATTTTTTTTTCCAAGTTATTTTAATCTGCCTTTTTAATATGGGTGTTATGCACATGAATAATTTTGGGAAAAAGTGGGCTAAAAAAGTAATATTCAGAATTCAGAATTACGAGCTCATGATAAACAAATATAACTCAATTACTATGTCATATGTATATACACACAATTCTTATATATTTATCATCAAACATTTAAATTTTTTATATTCACGTGCATGACGCCCATATTTTAAACATCATTTAAGAAATCAGTCTTACTAATTTTAGAACAATGTAGATTATCGTTCATAAGTTTACATATATACGTGTTAAACTTCTAGTGTTGGATATATAAATACATAAAATGATGTGATATGTATATAATTCTGTGATATGAAAATTAAAATTTCATTTTTTAACATATTTAATGATTTAAAGATGATATTAAATTTTCATATGAGTTTGCTATATTTTAAATTAGCACGCAATTCTCGTGTATTTACATAACTCACAACTAAATTATCTTACTAATTTTTAAGCATGAAAATGTGTATTTGACTCATAAAGAATGGTAGTGGTGCTACTTTTGATTAGATTTTATAAGAGTGCTATGTGTGTACACTCAAAAATAGCATGCATGAATTTTAAGATAATCTTATAGTCCCGATCAAAAGAGATAAAATAAAGAATATTCAGGAAAAGCCATAAGTACTTGTATAATCAACCGATTGGAGAACCGTTAGCCGACCAACAACCAATCGACCAAAAGGCTTATGACAGACCAAAGGGCTATCCAAGCCGATCGAAACAAACATTCTGCCAACAACCAAAGGTCTAGTACATCGAGCAATCTCACAAGTATTATTGAGAAATTAGGGTGAAGAAAAACAAGAATCGACACAAATCCAGAAGAACACAGATTTACGAGGTTCGACAAAGATGCCTACGTCCTCGGGAGCAGAGCGGCGACTTTCTTTTCAATATTCAGAAAAGAGTACAGAGTACAAGATTCAGAATCTCAATCTCACATAGGGTTACAAACGTGACATATATATAACTCAATAGTACAATATGTAATTACTTAAATTACCTATGTACCAAACCGCGTGGTGTTGACCCTGCACCCCCAACCCCCATGATGAAACTTCCCTGATTGGACAGATCCTTTCGCTCCACTCCGCTCCAGCATCTGTCCCATTTATGGTATATGAGTCATACCTAACAAGTATTAACGTGGGGCTCTCTTAACACTTCCCCTAAAGATCACCAATGAATAAGCAAGTTAATCGACCTCACTATGGCCGATCAGTTATCACTCTCAAAGCCAACCGATTTTCCAGAGAGAAGACCGATCAATATTCAGAAGAAATAGCCGACTGACACTCCAAAGCAGATGACCAACTCAAGGACCTGCAATAGAAAGGTCCACATACATTAAAAGACACCAAAATAAGTTATAAATACAAAAAGACGTGATAAAAGACAATAATTTCCTGTAACCCCCATATTAAAATAAGGACAAATATGTAAATTTTCAATTTACAACCCTATATCTTTTATAAACTGGGGTCCAATGCATATAAAAAGGGGTTTTGGCTTTTGTGTCTAGACCCATACTCTGTAAGAAGATTTCTCTCATCTTCCTCTTTTATAACCCTTCAATTATAATATAAAAATGTCATAGAACCCGGGAATATCTCAGTTTGCCCATACGAGACAAGTTTATGTGTGTTCTTTTATTTCTTTCAATTTCTCTTTCAACTTCTCCCTCCAGGCAACCACTCCTCTGATCCATGGGCATGCCTCACCTGAACAATTTGGATTCAATCTAAAAGGTGCGGTGAATGTGGAGCATTTTGTCAACAAAAAGGTAAGCAACACCAATAAGAAGTGCATCCAAAGATTTTTAAACAGGGAGCATGTCAAGGAGTTCATACAAGAACAGATTTGGAGCCTAAAACGTCATTTCCGTCGCCTTTCTAAAAGCTTTGGCTAGGAGGTTAGTACCTTAAAACGAATGTCTAGCTCTCGACGATCGAAATGAGCCGACCAACCATATTAGCATATTGTTCGACCCATCCCAGGCGGCCGACACCCTACTCAACACATAAAAAGAGTATTATTTCAAAAAAATTTCTAATATTATGTTGAATCTCTCTAAATGTCCTCCCAAGTCCAATTAACACTTGGGAAACTTGAATAAAAAAAAAATCACGCAAACCTTAAAGAGGTATGGTCGGGAAAATTCTACAATGCTCCCGCATAAAAAATTCTTGGTCTCTGAGCTTGAATTATAAGCTCTGGATGTGGTTCCCACCCAGTAACGACAAACTTTGCGAATGGTTAGATGCAAATCACCACAATAAGGGAAAATTTTCAGTTCGGGCTCCAAACGTAGCGTAACATCAGGAGTACAATGAAATTCACCACATGTAGTGGCAGTCCCACACTCGAAGTAATTAAAAAAAAAACCTAAAAGTTAGTGCCTGACCCGCCCGTTCAACTAATCTGATCTTTGGAGTATCCCGTCTATTTAAATACAGTTTTCGAGAACCTTTTTGGCTTCCGTGAGATCGATTTAAAGAGTTCCCACCGTTAATCTGCAAGGGTTTCACCGATGTTCTAGCATTGGAAGGTTAGTGTCGAAGTTAGGGTTTCGTCAATTCATGTAATATTGTATGATTTGTGTTATTTGACAGTGTATTTATTTAATATGCAAACACTTGTAAGTATGAATGCTTTACTGATTGAATTTATGATAAAGATGAACAGAAACAATAATTTCCCTTTAATAACCATCAGAGTAGATTATAATAGCCCAGAGATAATCCAAAAATAACTCAGAGATAAATCATAAAAAAACATCGTTTGGAAAGATGACAAATGACCAAGGAATAAGCTGAAAATAACTCATTAATAATTTGGAGTATTGGGGACATCAGTTTTATTCCCAAGGTAGTATGTACATCGGTTTTATTTCCTAGATAGTCTGGAGAGCAATGAAGAAAAAAAGAGAAATAATAAACTTCGAATGACATTAAAATAAGATAGACATAACCTAACAATAACCCAAAAAAGGTCACATTTCCACGTGAGTATTGCGAGATTAACAGGATTACTGCCGGAGGCTACTTCAAGAGTACTGTGAAAGTTTATGCGGGTGCTACTGCTGCGACATTTTATCAAGAATACTTCCAGAGTACTGCGGGATTAACTCTCAGTAATACGAGAAATATTTCAAGAGTACTCTCAGGGTACTTCAGGGGTTTTGTGGGAGTTTACTATGTGAGCACTGCGGAAAATATTTTGAGAGTACCTTCACGATACTGCAGGAGTAATGAGAGTTTATTTGGAGTACTACGGGATTTTATGCGGGTGTTGCTGCGAAGTACTGCTGAAGTTTATCGAAAGTACTGCGGGATTAACTTTAAGTACTGCGAGAAATATTAGAAGAGTACATTCAGGGTACTGCAGGGGTCCCGTGGGAGTTTATTACGGGGGTACTCCAAGGGCTATCACGATAGTAATGGGGGAGTACTGCGGGAGTTTATTTGGAGTGCAATCAGAGTATGAAGGCGGGATAAATTCTGTGTACAGTGGGGAATATCACGAGAGTACTTACAAGATACCACAGGGGTTTAACAGGAGTTTGAGTTGGGGATACAACGGTATAGATCAAAAGGCGGGATGACTCAGATTCGCGAAAGCCTAATAGATTGAAAGGCGGGATACTCCAAAAGGCAGGTTAGTCGAACGGGCGGGTTGGGCATTAACTTTTTGATTTTTTTAATTAATTATTAATGCGGGACTGCCATTACACGTGGCACAAATTCATTTGATTTCAAGAGTCACGCTACGTTCGGAGTTTGGACTGAAAATTTACTCCCACAATAGCGAGTCCTGGTGGAAGGTAAGATATGATCGACAAGCTAATACAACCAAGTAGTTTAAACTTTCAAAAGTGTAAGACGCAAGTCGAACGACAATATCAAAAAGCAAAGACGACCGACAATGACATTATAGACGTCAAATCGATGCCTCAACAACAAAACCAACCTACAATGCCAAGTATAAAAAAAGTCAACCTCGTAGCTCAACATAGATATAGTTCAAGAGGAGATTCCCTCCACAACAACAAGTCCTGACAGTTACACTCGTGAAGGCAGTGATAAGAACTGCTCAGGTCTCGATGAAAGGTGCGAGCCGACCTAGGAAAAAAAATCCAACTAGAGCAAAATGAGACATACAATGTAAGACTTGCACTAGGCCATGATAAAACAAAAAATGACCAACAATCTTTCACAAGTTTCGAGTCATCCATCAAACACATACTCATCACCAATCAATTATCACAAAGAAACAATAAATGTAAAATAATAAAATGTTTGAAAAATGACAGAATAATTCCATTTTATTTCAAAATTAAAGAGATGTACAAAAATTCTATGTTCACAAAAGAGTTTATCTATATAAACTTTACAAAAAGTTTCTCCTAGAAAAAAAGTCTTAGTATCAAGAAGCTGACTAGAAGCCCCTCTTTAACTTTCAGCGTCCGAGTCGTCCCTGGATGACGGCTCAAAACTAGTGTAGAAAGTAACAAATGCATTCAAGTCAGTATACTTCGACTTGACCAAGCTTGAGCGAATGAATTGGTTAATATTTGTGATGCTGTCGATTTGAATTTGCTTGCTTAAAATCTTCTCCTGCCTCGGGTGAGAAGGAAGCGAGTCGTAGAATTCTTCCTCAAGCTTCCAACTCACGGTTCTCTTGTTTGAAGATCTACTGAAGATCCAAACGATAGATAGCTACTCCTCGACCACTACTAGTTTCTTCTCGACAACCATAGCTTGATTCTCTGACTTCTTGGCAAGCCTAACCGAAATCTCGGCCTTTTCAACAACGACGACCCATTTCATTTCAACCCAAATCAGAGCCCTGGACTGGAAGTGGGAAGCCTCCCACACTTTTAAATGGCAGTGTCACCCTTCTTGTACAGATTTGGTCGCATGAGCGCTCGTAGATACTTGGCAAACACGCAAGACCAGATAATCTTCAGTAAGGCGAAAGGATAGATTAAAACAGATGGTGAATTGCTGTACCAGTCCACCGACCGGTTAATAGTTGTGAATTGGCCTTCAAAGAGTTCTAGATCTTGGTTTCCGGACCCTGGGAGGGAACCCAGCTACCAGGGGAACCATTCCACTTCTTTTGATATGACAAAGGGGGAGGAGGAGTTGACTCTGCGACCGGTTCTTTTCCCTCACAATGCTGCACTCCCTATGGAGAACCCATCTCTGGACCAATTTCAGACTCAGTCTTTGCAAGAAAGGTAGGCTGACTGGCCTCGCTCTTAATATACAAGTCAAGGAATGAAGCATCTTGGCGAGGTGAAATCGGTTGTACTCTCAAATCTTCCTCTGAAGATTCCTCTTCGTCAACACCCTCCTCGAGACAACCAGATGGCCATCAACTTCTCTTCGACCGGATGGAGCTACATCTAAAAGATATGTATCAAAGTTAGCATGGGTCTCACGCTTTCTGGCAATGATAATCAGTTCACATGTCGAAATTTGCTGGATCACTACTGTGGTTGCATAAATAGAAAAGAGAAAATCCTTACCTACTAAAATGACTGCTCCGTTGTGACCTCTGCTCAGCCTCCCTCCTGTCGCAGCAACTTCATACACAAAGGTTTCTTTTTGCCTTGGCCTCAACCTTGGCTTTCTTCTTGTTTGTCCAAGTAGTGACTTCTTTTTCCCGCTTGACCTCAACTGCGTCAGAGGTGGTTCACAATTCAGCTCTCACAAGTGTCCTCATCCACAAGAAATAAAAATCGATGGGCAAAGAATAAAATACTTAAGCAGAAGGAAAACAAAAGAAATCACTAAACCATAATCCGATTCACCTCGGACCAAGTATTCACACACATCGAAAGACGGGAAGCCATCAACCGACCCCTTCCCACCGACTAGAGGGTCACTTTCATTAACTCATACACCAGCCGACGAGGAAACACTCATAAGCCTCTGTTGAACCAGAACTTCAGCAAGAGTCTTTATTGATGAATCGACTGTTGAGCTACCTAGCTCCTTCTCAGCGTTGGGTTGAACCTTCTCAGAAGTTTCCCAGATTGAGTCGGACAACTCCTCTATCTCCACTCACTCGGTGGGTTTTGACATCTTAGCCAAACTCTTTTTCTTCAGCTCACCTTCATGTCGACATTATCTTGTGCGAAGGGCAACCAACATTTTAGCTCGGTCCACAGGTTTTAGCACTGAAGTAGACCATTTCTCCATATTGGATTCAATGAAACCTAGAGAATGCAAGGAATAGCAGACTCGAGTGATAGAATTGCCCTTTACGCCTTATATATAAGGCTACTGAGCATAAAAATCTAGGGAGTGTATTTATTGCTTTAAATCATGACTATTAAGATTCAATTGACTGCATTAAAGAATTCATTGTCCTTATCGCAATTATCTCTATCAATGAGTAAGAAAATTGAGAAATTTAATATGTACACCAAAAATTACTTGCACGAATCTCGAGACAATCTGACAGTCCTGATCAAAAGAGATGAAACAAAGAATATTCCTCAAACGAAAAGTCCTAAGTACTCATAAAGTCAATCAGCTGAAGAACTACCAGACAACCGACAACCATTTGACCAAAAGGCTAGAATCCGACCCCAGGCCAACCGAAAACAAGCATTCACCCCAACAACCAAAGGTCTAATACCCCCAACAATCTCACAAGTATCAACGTGAAGCTCTCTGAACACGTTCCCCAAAGATCACTAAGGAGAAATCAAGTTGACCGAACACACTATGACAAACCGACTATCACTCTCAAAGCTGACTGGTATCCAATTAAAATAGTTGATGGACACCAGCACGGACGACCGACACAAGGATCCACCGACAAGAAGGTCCAAATACATTAAAAGATGCCAATATCAGTTATAAATATGAAAAAAATGACAAAAGACAGTAATGTCTTGTAACCCCTTATTAAAGCAGGGGCAATTATGTACTTGTTCATTTTATGATCCTTTATCTTCTGGAAATAAGAGTCTAATGCATGCAAAAGTGATTTTAACTCCTCTCTCTAGACTCATACTCTGTAAAAAGATCTCTTCTTTTTTTGTAATCCTTCAATTACAAATATAAAATGAGAAACAAAGCCCGTGAATACCCTAGTTTGCTCCTATGAGGTAAGTCTGTGTGTGCTCTTTTATGTCTTCCCATTTCTCTCTCCACTTCTCCCTCTAGGCAACTACTACTCTAGTCCTTGGGCATGCTTCACACGAAATTTGGATTCAACATTCTGTAATATGAAAGTTTAGGTGAAAGATACATAAATACCTAAGAAAAGTGAACTATGTAAATGCTGTTACTAATTTTTAAACAAGCTAAAGAGTCGAGTTGGGGTTGGCTTGAACTTCACATGTTAGCTCATCAATAGCTCACAAACAACATTTCGAGCCATGCCCAAGTCAAATCACGAGTCGGCTTGGCTCAGTTACACCCTTAACTCACAACAATTACCATGAAAGGAGCAAAATACGTAGAATTCATCTTAGCTTATTGATTGAGAGCTTAGGCTCTCAACCATTAGGTTGCATGTGCCATGCACGTGTGCTTGCAAATAAATATGCTCAAACGTCCCCCCCCCCAAAAAAAAAAAGGCAAAATACTGCACCAGTACTTCTTCAGATTCATTGCTGGATATCAAAGCTTAGATTTAGGTTGGTAAATATTTTGTAGCACTATCATAACTTTTCCAATGGCCTTCCTGTCTCTAATAGCAGCAAAAGCAAGATTTGCCTGCCAAAAAAAAAAAAAAAGTGAGAGAAATGATTACTTAATCTTTATTTTTCTTTTTTTCCTCCTTAGGAACTCTGTTACTCTAAAATATCATANGACTTTCCCAATGGCCTTCCTGTCTCTAATAGCAGCAAAAGCAAGATTTGCCTGCCAAAAAAAAAAAGTAAGAGAAATGATTACTTAATCTTTATTTTTCTTTTTTTCCTCCTTAGGAACTCTGTTACTCTAAAATATCATATGATTGGGCAATCAAAATTTATTCAAGTTTATTTGGAGATGAGAGTGATACATGAATAGCCATTGACAAGTAAATAAAAGTTGGAGAAAGTAAAACATGTCAACTTTTCTACAAGCAAAGAAAATAGTGATCCACGTAGTTAAACTATGAAGCAATGCACTATATGTTAACGAAAACTTAAGCTACAGACCAGTGAGACAATAATTCTAGAAAAATTTGACTTCTATTTAACACAAAATGCTCAAAGTTAGAGATGCAAGTTCACAAATAAGCTCCAGACCCAAGAGCTCGAATGGCCACATTGAGCATTATATAAGCGAGGTTGCTCGACCTTTAAAATAGTGGTCTAAATCCTAAACCTGGACAAACATTAACATCATATACTAGTTAAAATATTAATCAATCAAAATTTATTCTGACCCTGATCAAAAGATATTCAGGTTTTGATTGAACAATGCTAGAAGATTATTCGAATCTTATTCATATTTTCGAAAAAGGTTTGAATAATGATCAAAGAGTATTTGATTATATTTCGAAAATATTTAATCATGGTCCGAACAACATTTGATCAATATTATAAACTCGTTCAAAAAGTTCAAACAAGACTGGACAATTCGATCAATATTTGAGAAAAGTTTAAGCAAAAACCAAACAAAATTAAATCAATGTTTAAAAAGTGTTCAAGATTGTTCAAATATTATTCAAATAGAGCATAAATGTGATTAAAAATTAATATATTATACTTGCCATCTCTTTTGAAATTAACTCATTTAAATTATCTTGTTGTTATTATGCAAATGTCTGCTCCAATTATATTTGTATAAAGATTTGGCCACATCTAGAGCTGAAAGAGTGATGGAGAAAATTATTACACACAATTTAGGGTTAATGATATCATTGTGTTCAACATGTCATTACTAATTTTTTTAAAAATCAGTATTTGGAAGGGCTGTTAAATATCAACGCAAATGTGAGTCTATTAATTCTATAATTTTGTTAGCCAAAATTTTAAAACAATTTTGATTACTCCATTAATTTTCAACAATATAAATTAAACTCATTACTACAAATTAAAAATGCTAATTATTACTTGATGAAAGGGTTAGAATCGAGATGTTGAAAAGTTCCTTTATGGAGCTAATAACCATAAATTTGGACACTTTATACTGATATTATTAGATTATAACGGCTTATGACATTATTACTTATTATTTAATTTTATTTCATGAATATGTATTTAATTTATTATGTTTTATTTTCTTTCCTATTGCTCCACACCTTCCAAAACTCCTACATCTTTAACTCAATTCAAAATTCCTACTCGTAACCTTCGAACTGACAATGGTCGTGAGGTTGCTCTTGTTGATCCAACCATACGTGGGACGTCATGGACCTTCCTCGAGGTAAGAAATTTATTGGGAGCCGATGAATTTTTAGCACCAAGTTCAACTTTGACGGATCCTTTGAACGCAACAAGGTAAGATTGGTGGTCAAAGGATACTCACAGACATATGGAGTTGACTATGACGAAACATTTGCTCCTTTAAGTAAGTTAAACACTATTCGGGTCATATTGTCACTTGCAGTGAATATGAATATTCCAACTAGATGTCAAAAATGCATTCTTGAATGGTGATCTGGCAGAAATATACATGACCCTCCCTCAGAGTTTTGATTCAATTGCCTCCAAAGGCCAAGTATGCAAACTACGAAAGTTCTTTTATAGGCTAAAGTAGTCTTCAAGGGCTTGGTTTGACAAGTTCACAAAGGTGATCGTGGGCCATAGTTTTATTCAAGCTCAATCATATCATAGCCTCTTCTTCCGGTGCTCCTCCAATGGCTAGGTAGCTATCCTTATTGTCTATGTTGAGGATATTGTTCTTACAGGTAACGATCTCCCAACATTGAAGTCCTTACAAAACATTCTTACTTCGTCATTCGAGATGAAAGATTTGGGATCTCTTTGATACTTCTTAGGCATGGAAGTGGCCCAGTCCTCTCAGGGAATTTGCTTATCTCAGCGTAAATATGTGATTCATCTCCTGACAGAGAATAATCTTCTTCTGTGCAAACTTGTTGTTGTTCCTATTGATCTCAATTAAAAATTATCTGACATTCCTAATGTTGTACATGTCACCAAAACTCATTACAAGCTCCTTGTGGGAAAATTCATCTATATGACTCATACTCGCCTCGACATATGCCACGAGCACCACCTCCAAGTTCTAAGTCAATTCATGCATATGACCCCTACAAGCACCGACTCCAAGTTGTCCATCGGATTCTCCACTACTTATAAAGGCACACTGAGCTCACGTTTGTTCTTTTCCCGCCACACATTTCGGTCTATTGTTGTTTATACAGATGTTGGTTGAGCCGGATCAGTTCATGATCGACGTTCCATCTCGGGGTATTACTCATTTGTTATCATGCGGAAAAACATAGTATGTGATCGCCCAAAACAGCGCTGAAGCTAAATTTTGATCTGGATCCATAAAAATCTGTGAAGCTCTCTGGTTACACATCATGCTCCATGAACTTCATATGCCAACCTCAGTCTCGCTGCAATTATTCTGTGATAATAAGATCGTCATTAGCATTGCACAACCCAGTCCAGTATGATCGTACCAAACATGTGGAGATTGACAAACATTTCATTATAATAAAGATTGAGTCCGAGGAGATTTGTGTTCCATATGTGCCTTCCAGTGGTCAATTAGAGGACATCTTCACCAAGAACTTGCCACACCCTTTATTCGATGACTTAAAATCCAAGTTGAACATAACTGGCAGCTATGCTTCAATTTGAGGGGGAGTATTAGATTATAACAGACCATGTCATTATTACTTATTATTTAATTTTATTGTCCGATTATATATATATATATATATATATATATATATTGCTTTATNTATTGTTGTTTATACAGATGTCGGTTGAGCCGGATCAGTTCATGATCGACGTTCCATCTCGGGGGTATTACTCATTTGTATGGGGCAATCTTATCATGCGGAAAAACACAGTCTGTGATCGCCCAAAATAGCGCTGAAGCTAAATTCTGATCTAGATCCATAGAAATCTGTGAAGCTCTCTGGTTACACATCATGCTCATATGTCAACCTCAGTCCCGCTGCAATTATTCTGTGATAATAAGGTCGTCATTAGTATTTCACAACCCAGTCCAGTATGATCGTACCAAACATGAGGAGATTGACAGACATTTCATTATGATAAAGATTGAGTCCGAGGAAATTTGTGTTCCATATGTGCCCTCCAGTGGTCAATTAGAGGACATCTTCACCAAGAACCTGCCACACCCTNAATTGTTGTTTATACAGATGTCGGTTGAGCCGGATCAGTTCATGATCGACGTTTCATCTCGGGGGTATTACTCATTTGTATGGGGCAATCTTATCATGCGGAAAAACACAGTCTGTGATCGCCCAAAATAGCGCTGAAGCTAAATTCTGATCTAGATCCATAGAAATCTGTGAAGCTCTCTGGTTACACATCATGCTCATATGTCAACCTCAGTCCCGCTACAATTATTCTGTGATAATAAGGTCGTCATTAGTATTTCACAACCCAGTCCAATAAAATCGTACCAAACATGAGGAGATTGACAGACATTTCATTATGATAAAGATTGAGTCCGAAGAAATTTGTGTTCCATATGTGCCCTCCAGTGGTCAATTAGAGGACATCTTCACCAAGAACCTGCCACACTCTTTGTTCGATGACTTAAAATCCAAGTTGAACATAACTAACAGCTACGCTTCAATTTGAGGGGGAGTGTTAGATTATAACGGACCATGTCATTATTACTTATTAATTGATTTTATTGCCCGATTATATATATATATATATATAAATATATNGTTATTTTATTCTATTTTTATTGCTTTTCATTATTATGCCTATTGTAATTGGGTTTAAATACTCCTCCTCTTATCAATAAAGGTAGGCTGGTCTTACCCAAATCTCAATAGAAATAAATGTGATCAAATATGGGGAATTTATAGGGATACAATGAGATATCTTAAGTAGTATAATGAATGAAAAATTATTAGTTTTATCAGTAATAAGTAATGAAACACTCATCTGAGAAATGATAAGCAGTCCAACTTTGCTTTGCTGCAAATATTGTGATTATATTTAGTTGTATCATTACTTTTATCTTTTTGTGTTATATTTATTGTAATTGTACTCAGTATTATTAGAACACTGCAATTGCTTTCACTTAAGGTAATGCTTCTCATTATGATATGTTATAGCTATGGTCTTATGCCTTATTTGAATCTTGTTCTACACATATCCAAACCTATCTTTGAATCAGAACATAGCTTTGAATATGATACAAATAATGTTCGAATAGAACTAAAAAATTTCTAGTATATGGTCTCAATCTTCATCAAACTAGTTTGAATCACGTTCATATCAATTTTGGTCACGATAAACTTAAAAAAGTAGCCAGCAGTAAGAAACCAGGAGTATTTTGGTTTGAAAAAAACTTTCAAATATATTTTTCAAATAAATACATAGCAAGTATACTTCTCCAATTTCTGCTGTGATAGGGCATATAGAGTCAAATTTCATTAATCCTATGAGGACAATGTGTCCTCATAAATTTTTTTGAGGAATGCCTCAAAAAGCACCTTCATGATCATTATCTCTTCTCATTAAAATTTGTAAAGCAAGAAAAAGTCTCCATCGAGGACAGAAACTTATTTTTCGATAAGAAAATAGAGGAACACATAAATTTATTCGCATTAACATTCATGCATCTTTTATTAGCAAAGAAAATTGGCTTGTATCTGACAAAAATTTTCAAACTATAGCACAAAACTTGATATCAAAACTACTTTGATTTAAAAAGGGGAGCACTTTTCACAACATGACTAAAAGAGCAGATAAAAGACATTATAAATAAAAATTATGCAGAAAAAATATATTATACTTCAAAATTCTTAAACTTATGTTGAAATGACTATAATATAAAAAAATTTTAAATCTCATCCTGACCCAACTTTTTTTTAGAAAAGTAGCTTTATAATTTTAGCATCTCATATTATACTTAACGGAAATAAATAAAAAAGATGATTCATAAAAAGTAATCCCATATGATTGGGATATGACTAATGGTGAGAAATTCTCATACATTNGTACTGACCCAACTTTTTTTAGAAAAGTAGCTTTATAATTTTAGCATCTTATATGATACTTAACGGAAATAAATAATAAAAGATGATTCATAAAAAGTAATCCCATATGATTGGGATATGACTAATGGTGATAATGATAAAATGTCACGCTTCTGAGAAATTCTCATACATTTTCTATAAATTATTTGCAAGAGTTTTACTTCTTTGTAATAGTTATAAACGACTAGGGATTTTTATATTTGTTTGAATTAATTTCAACGAAAGATAAATTACCTCTGATAGACTGTAGGAATGAGAAATTTGAATCTTAATCAAACCCTTTGATAGCCAAGNCAGTTATAAACGACTAGGGATTTTTTATTTGTTTGAATTAATTTTAGCAAAAGATAAATTACCTCTGATAGACTGTAGGAATGAGAAATTTGAATCTTAATCAAACCCTTTGATAGCCAAGAAAGCAGCTCCTTCAGAGAGTCTTCAAGAATTTTGGGCTGATGTATTCTATGGCTACCCCAGTAAAGTCCATGAACAGTCCAGTTCTGATAATCAACATCAAATATTCATAAAATGTAAGGATATTTTGAAGAATAACATCACAAAATTTTCTTTTTAACACATTGTAACGTTGCTGGACGGCAAAACAAGAACTGTTAATTATTTAATGTAAAAAGCGCAGATAATACTGGAATGATCCAGAGAAAGATCTTAATGCTGCAGCAAAGTTATTGCATTGTCACCTCCATTGTTTCTGATCCAATCTAGGATGAGATGCAGGATAAAACATAGAAATATCCGCAATTCATAAATTACAAACGCAAAAAATTAGGAAAAAAATTATGGCTTTTAGTGTAAAGACATGAAACATATTTTATTCATTCCTAAGGACAATTTAACAATCTTCAAAATCTGAGATTTTATAATAAAAATATTGAGAAATATGAAATTTCGGTAAAAAACTAAGTTCCTGCTTCAAAAATATTATTTTTAACATGAAAATTTTTTAATCACAATGTAAAACCAGCAAATAAATAATTTAAGATACAAGAATAAGGATAAAATCCCCCCACAAGAACAAAGCCTCAAGCCAGTACATGGAGCCTACCATTGGATGAAGTTGTCCATACATGTAAATACTCAAAAAACACAAGTAACAATCACTCATGCAAGAGCCAATAAAACTAGATATTTCATTTCACTATTTCATGTTCAATGAATTTAACATGACTCATGGTCCTGTTCATAAAGTTCAAAGAATATAAAATAACTAAATAAAATTTGTAAAAATTAACAATAATAGGTTTCAATACATCCAATATGAATTCCTTGGTAAGCTCTTCTCATAAATTAACTTTAATAATTGCTTAAGGAGCCCGCTGAAACAGTAAGACTATTACCCTAGCTAGACTAGAAGATACAAAGCATCACAATAACCCAGTGGAGAAAACTGTAATAGGGTATAAACAAAAACTAGGAGGAAAACATTTAATGAGAAAGCTAATAAATGAAATAACCTCTTTGCAATGCAGGTTATAGCCATGCACAAGAGCCCCAACTAATTCGTATAATATTTAAATCTTAAGTGGGTAACCATGAACTAGTTAATCACATTTTGTCATAATCTAAAATTATGCAATGCAGGATATAGAGCATTTGTTTGATTCTTACTCTTCCAAGTAACTTGATTACCTCCTATAAAAATATAATTCCAAAAGATGACTTTCTGTCAGCAGTAAATTCATCAAAAATTGGCATCAACAATGTTGCAATATTAGCGCTAAGTCCGAACATACAGCCCTTTTCTTAGAGCCTTCTTGACGTGTTTGAGAAAGCTAAGAACAATATCCCATTGATTTTGTTTTGGTTAATACTTATTTATAATTGTAAATGTTGTGTACATTAGAAAGAAAATAAAAAAGGGAAAATTATATTTCAGGGCGATAGATGTATATTTTTTTCCAAACTATATTCTCTCCTTATATAATGATTTCCTACTTAATATCATACGCTAACAGCACCCAATGGAACATGAGGACTTAAGAAAGAAGATTTCTGTAATAGCACAACAAATGGCCATAAGATTTTATAAGTTAGTCATACTAAGAAATTCTTACAGTAAATTGAATATAGGGACGTTTACATATACACCACACAATTCTCATGTATTGACATACCTAACACCTAAACATTCATATTTACATCCATACCACTCAAATCTTTAACATTACATTAGAAATATCATCATCATTAATATTTTTAAAGTAAAATACACATTTTCATGCATAGGTTTATGACACCAAAGTGTTATACGTATAAAAATAAAACTTTGTGTGTTAGATATTGTGTGGTATGCATGAAATTTTCCCTTGAATATATTATAATGAAACTTAAAATGCGGAGATAAATTGAATCTAATATGTTGTTCAAGAGATAAAATGACGTTTTTGGTGCAATCAAGTTGGGCTAGACCACCTTAACAAGAGCGATGTTTGCGGGTATAACTGGTACTTCACCACTAGCAAATCCGATAACCAGGATTTGCGCTCCCCAGCTTAGAAGCTTCATGCTTTCCTTCGTAAGTTTGCCTCCAACTGGATCATAAAGAACATCAACTCCTCTAAGCCCTCGAGTCTTTAAAAACCGTCGCACGGTTTCTATTAAATTTTCATTGGTGATGTCGACAACATGATCCGCCCCCATAGACTGCAACAACTTCACTTTTTCGCTCCCCCTTGAAGTTATAATGGTTCTCATATTGCTCATTCTCCTTGTCATTACTAAAAAATTTAAAAAAAAATACAATTATTCAGCATACCTAGCAACTGCAATGACCACAGCACCACAAACCTTCCCAATCTGTACTGCTGAAAGCCCAACACCACCAGCAGCACCAAGAACAAGCAATACCTGAAATTTATGCAATCTTTGTGAAAAACAAAAATTACAGAAATGCACAACGCGTAACATTAATAACATAGCATAATCAAAACAAAACAATATTCTAAAATTTTTTTCTAACAAATTGACCCAACTAGTGATTGGAGTTTACATGAGCCACAACTTGGAAGACATTTATGCGAGTCGAAGTATTGCAAATTTATGTGAGGTCACTTTAAAGACAAGTTTTCAAAGTTCAAGCCTTTCTTTCAAGAACGGTTGCTCTAATTTGAAGAGATCTTTTCCACATCTCTTTTTTTAGTTTTGTGGAACATAATTTAATCTATTTTATAGCTCTTCTCAGTTTGTACCCCTTCATATTCAAATAGTATAATTCTTTGTACCTCCATGCTTTAAATTTATATTTTCCATGCCATATCTATGTATGGTGTAAGTTTTGTTTCTCCTAGATTAAACTATAGCTCTCTTTGGCACTCCCAAAACAACGATTCAAACACTCTGTTACGGCAAAAGAAATGGTAGTTAGGTTATTTGGCGCTATAAGAGCTAAATTTTAACCCATAACTGTGTTTTATCTCAATGCATAAGGTTTTTAAGTAATATAATTCGACAATATGAACCAATTGGAATAGCCCTTCATTATGAATATCTAACCTGCTGAATTTATGAAGAAATCCCAGAGAGTTGATTTTTTTTATAATCTGACCAGAAAATCTGAGATCAAATGTAAATTTTAATACTTGCAAGCATCAATGCACTAATAAATGTTTGTAATCTCATAATCCACACTCCCTTTAGATGCTGATAATTCAAGATAAAGCTCTTTACACAATTATGAGTATATTCAAGGAACAAATGTACTAATATTCTCTTCTCGTAACCAAGGTATTGTCGATAGCATGAAATGAGGAAAGATTCCAAACATATATTTTAACTAATATGAGAAGCAGGTTCAAACAAAATCATGAGGTTATAGTTCAAAAATCACACATATACATACCAATTACACAAATTTTATTTCAAAACAACTGGTAAACTTACTTGCCTTGTTGCAATATTCTGATTATCAAAAGATCAACAAGAAAAGTATGCAGTTTTCCTCAATAATATAAAATAGACATGTGAATATAAAACAACTCCCAGCCAATTAAAGATGAAAAATGCTATACTCCACCAAAAAATACATAAAAACTTATGTCACTCTATTGATTAATTAGATGGATTGATAAAAAATTTCCAAAAGACACTTTCTCACTTTTTTTGGGCCTCCGAAAAAAGTGGACTCAAAGTTTTTTAGAGGCTTTTACATACATGCCACCCAATTCTTATGTATTTACATATCTAAAACCTAAACTCTATCTTTTACATTTATACCACCAAGTCTTTCATATCTCAACGAAAAAATATCATTATTTTGTAATCTAAAAGGTGAAATACTCCTTTCAAGCGTAGGTAAATTGGCATATATGTAAGCATTAAAGTTTAGGTGTTAGATAGGTAAAAACATAGGAATTAAGGGCTATGCATGTAAACTCTTTTTTTTTTTCGTTCTTGTGTAAGTGTGCAGACTTTATTGCAGGGCGTAACAAAAATCTAAAAGACTACAATACTTTTTTCAAATGTGGATATTGAGAATTGAACCTTATTGAGGCTTCTATCGGTAAAAAGGGAACATTGAAGAAGTCTATGGGTTTATTTGTAAAACAATGTAATACCCTATATAAGCCCATGTTATGAACGTACAAAGTACGTTTTGAACATTTTTTTCTTGTGTGGAAATAGAGAGGTTTTCATGTCTAGGCTTTAGGAGTTATCATAAACTTTAAATAACAAAATATAAATAATAAGAATAATAATTTGATTGTGCTTAATAGCATCAAACCAAAATGGGATAAAAATAATATTGATGATGATGCTCAATGACATGCACAAAAAAGGAATATTGAAAGAGAGTAGTACCTGCCCAGCTTTTAACTGCGCTCTATGGACAAGAGCCACATGTGAAGTCCCAAATGCAACAGGTAGTGCTCCAGCCTCTACTAGATCACATCCATCAGGCACTAAATATCTTTTTAATCGAAAAAAAAAAATCAAAATCAGTTCTAGATTTTGACCAGCAAATCAATAGAATTATGCCCTGATATTAGTTCCACACTAAATTGAAATCTGAGTTAGAAACACCAAAAAATAATAATAATAATAACAGAGTTAGGCTTCCCAGCATGATCACCAACTAAAGAGTCCTTCCGTTTAAAAAACAGTCCTAATATCAGATCCAAGAGAATCTCCACAAAATCTTACAGTTCTTTCTCATCAGCCACGATCAACTCAGCGAAGCTTCCAAGAGCCGACATCGAGCAAACCTTATCCCCAACACTGAATCTCGTAACGCTCTCTCCGACGGACTCCACGACGCCCGAGTAGTCCGATCCCGGGATGAAGGGAAGAGAGGGCTTCTCCTGGTACTTTCCCAATATCTGGAGGTAATTGGCGAAATTAAGACTCGTAGCATAGATCCGAACCCTCACGGCAGTGGGAGAGTTGAGCTCGGGTACAGGGTGAGAGTGAGACAGAACAATCGGTGATGAATCGCATAAGGGAAGTGTTGGGTCGCCGATCGATTGGCACACCAGAGCTTCCATGAGAGTCTGTGAGTCGATCCAGAAAGAGGAAGTGTGGCGGGTGATTGCGGATTTTTGACTTTTGGGGTTTTTATCTTCTTAATATATTGTTTGAAAGAGCATCAACGTGTAAAGTGCAAAAATGATTCCAATTATTTATATTTATCCTTTTGTCTCATTTTTTATGTATTTGTTAAAATATGTTTTAATTATTTTAAAAATGAAGTCTAATAATTCCTCTTGTAGATCATTTCAATATATATTTTTATTTTTTTTCTTAGAATTAATATTATAAAAATTAAAATTAACATTTCAGCATTATTTAAAAAAATGTAATTAAGATTAAAAATAAAATTTAAAATGATAATATCACCTGTTTTATGAACTTAGCTCGATGAACGTTATGAACTTAGCTCGATAAGTTGTGGCTAGGAATAAAATCAGATCGAAAAAACTCTACCGAGCCGCCAGCCAAAATGTTTGATCGAATTTTTTTTTTAGCGGACTCCAACTTTATTTTAAATCAGATTATTAACAATCTTAGTGATGTTCGAACTATCAATCTAATTAATGTAGCTCGAAAATAGTTAATTGTTTGAAAATTGATTTGAAGTTTAACTCGAATCAAAATTTTATTGAAATAAATGAACCGGGCTACAAAGTCAAAATTTTGAATCGGAATTTTTTAAGTTATTATTTTTCTATAAACGTCCCCTCTTAAAAAACGAATAATACTATATAAAGTTAAAGTTTATTTGAGTATGTAAGAAAAAGTGTTTGGTAAGATCGATAAAAAAATTAAAATAATAAAAGTTTTTCCCACCATCCTACCTGCAACAATCAAGTAGACAAAGCTAAAGCCAATAGAACATGACTTCAATGCATTGTCATCAGCCAATTAAGGTATCCTTTGGAAGGACTACTACATTTTTTTTTCCTTAATGAAATTTTATTAGCATATTCTATATTAGTTTGATTTTTTGATTTTTTATTTATTTTTTTACTTGGTTAATGAAAGTTGTCTTATAAACTAGAAAATTTAACTATTTGCCAAATGGACCCTAATTTGTTCATGACCTAAAAATGTGAATGGAAACAAGAAAGAGTAAAGAGGGAGATTTAGGAAACAACCTATCCTAATGTATTTAATGTCATGCTATTTATAGGGTACTAGAATAATTGTAAAATGAAAAATATGCCCTCGACATTTTTATGGTAGGTTGATCTCTTTTAGTCGACCTTTGGTCAAGTTTGTCATTCGGTTTAAGCGTATAAGTTCGGCTTTTAAATGATCTGCTTCTGAGTTGATTGGTCATCCAAGTTGATCGTCTCTCTAGTTGACCAACTCTTAGGTGGATTTCGGGTCGGTCAACCGACTGGTCCTTGTTTGGTTGGTTTTTTCTTAGCTTGGATATTCTTGTCTTACTTGAATCTTTTGACATGTGTTTGACAATGGACCATCTAATATGGTCAGTCATATTTTCTTTGTACATTGCCTTATAATGATAGTGATTATTATAAGATGTACATATCTTTTTGAATATGATCATATTTAAAAGTATTTGATCTAAGAAAAATTTATTTTAAAAAAATAGGATCATAATCTTATTTTGAATGACAATAGCCTAATTAAAATATTAGTCATTCCTCATTATTAGTTTTATATCTTTTCATTTGAGGTTTATTCTAACAACATTCTAAGAAATTTGAGAGACCAAAGTTGAATTAGGCAAAATAGTTCATATCCAACTTCGAAGATCATGAGTGAACCTTTTTTAATGCTTAAACAATGTTATATCATAAGAGTAAATTATTCATGTCATCATATATTGGATTTGAACATATTGAATTAAGATTGTTTTGACGGAGACTTAATGCAAAATTTGATAGAAAGTCGAAGAGATGGGCTTGACTAAGATATAACTTTTTCGTATATATTTGAACTATTTGAAATTTGTTGAGGCATAATTTGAACATGGCTTGTCATCGATCGAATTTTATACGAAGCAGATAATAGTCTAGCTTGTGCTAATAATCAGTGTAGTTTTCTTTAAAGGTGAATCGAATATCAAGAATTTGTGTGTTACATGAAAGAAAATAGAAAGAAAACAATGTTGTGCGAGATATATAGATATATAAGTTGTTGTGATATATATATAGAAATCAAGCAGCAGAACGATCGACGAAGCGAAAAATAGAACGAGAAAATTTACACCAGAAAAGAACAACACAACGAAACACGCAGATTTACGTGGTTCGACAAATTGTCTACGTCAACAGAGTTGCTGAGGATTTTTCTACTTAAGGAATTTACATCAGTCGGTCACCTCGACTTACAAGACGAATCTCTCACTTCGTTGCTATCTCTTCTTCTCTCTCTGTTCTTCTCTCTCCACACTAAGATACACCGAAGAAACTCTACACCGAGATACACCGAAGAAGATAAACTTACAAGAGAAATAAACCTAATATCTCTTCTGACACAAGCCACCAAGAAGAAGCCAAGAGATAACTATTTTCTTCTCTTCTTTCTTCTTCTTTCTGCCGCAAGGAACTACTTCTTGCACTTTCCTTCATTCTATTATGAAGGAAGCCCGAAGAAGAACACCAACCATGACTTAGAAAATTTTCTTCTCTTATGTTCGCAACTTAAAGAAGATGGAAGGCGGCGTCATTTTGCGATCCTAGAGGCAGGAGTAGTGATTATCTCGAAATCGCATGACCATATTAGAACATTTTTACTCGCAAAAAATTATTCATTTCTTCTTCTTCCTTCTGCCGCAAGAAACATAGGAGGAGGAAGGAGCGCGATCTCCGGCGCTAAAAAACAACAATTAAATTGCTTGAGTATTTATTGTGAAATGAGCTCAGGGATTGATTATTCAAAAATACATTTCTTTCGTAGATCTTGAATACCAAGTTACAAAGATGAATAAAACTAATTTAATTTTAGGCAAAAGGTGATGTACTGTTTTGGTGAAGCACTATATGTTCTTGGACCGTGCCCAAGGAATAGAGCCGGACTCTGGGGGAAGGAGAAAGAGAGGAGGTTGCCCCGTTGGAGGGCAAAAAGAGGTGCTCCCCAGGCTTGACAACTCCTATTATTCCACACAAGTTCAGTTACAAGTGATGGATAATAGGAGCAAGCTTCCTACAAGAGGGGGAGAGAGAGAGAGAGCCAAAGGGACCACTTTTACAAGCCAAATGGTCATCTATTTATATAGCAATATGAGGGAGAGTGATATTACAAGTACAAACCTACTTTTCATGAGCAATAAAGTCATTTCAGTCCAGATTAGAAATCACACTTTGTTGACGTAGGATGGCTGGTTCAATGTGGCTGGCCGACTGGAGGTGGCCGACCAAACTTCCTCATGTGGTAGACCAAGGGTGGTGGACCCACCGAGGTGGCTCACTAATTGTTCATTATGGAGCCGGCTACATTGTTCATTATTGAGTCGTCCCTTGGTGGCCGACCGATGGTTCATTAGGTGGCTAACCATGGTGGTCGTCCCGTTGAGTTGGTTGGCCTAAGGGGATAGCTGGTGAGGCCGGCTGAGAGGGTTCTTATATGGTCAACCACAGGAAGGCGGTCAGATGCACCTTGTGGATGACCCTAGGTGACCGGCCACCCCAAGCAGTTGACTGGTTGTTGGCGGGTGGCCTGTCGAATGACTTGCTTGGTTGATCCTACAGGTCCATGGCTGCTAGCGTGTCTCCTGCAACGACAACTCTATCGACAAAAGCCTATTTTTAGGCTATACATAAAGCCCGTGAGTTTTTTACCCTTTGGAGGCAAAACTACGATAAGTGTGAAAAACTCATTAGTGCATAAAATACCATTTCATAAGCCTCTATTTGGACTTAGACTCTTAAGAGTCCTCTTGCTAGCCTTTAGTGTTTTTTTTTTTAAGTAATCAATAGCTAGTGTCAAGATTTTTGGAGAGTATGATCAAGCTTTCATTTTAGATTTTTTAGATAGAATTTTTTTTCCAACTCAAGCTCGCTTCTTTCCCATCTCTCTTACTCTTGTTGAAATATCGCCTCCGGCGGACCTCACCTTACGTCAGGTTTTAGGCAGTATTGTTGTTGCTTTCGTGAGGGTAATCGATGAGACTCGCTAGTGGAATGATTTGTATCGTACCCTTGCAGATCTTGTCACTTTGAGGCAAGGAACTACTTTCATAGCTTCTTATGAATCAAGCTTTGAGGGATTTTTGGAGATTTCTTAAGGTCAAGTTAGGGGTTTTGTTTGCTTATTCAAGGAGGAGATACATAAATCAAAAGAGATAATTTGCTCATCCCGGAGGAGAGGCTTGGAGAGAGTTCATTTTGGAGGGGCACGATTTAAACAACTGGGCAGAATCTATCGGTTCATCTAGCTCGACTGTAAAACCTTCTTATTTCAGGAGGTGAGACTTAAATTAAAATTTTTTTTCTTAGAAATATTGTAAAAATTTAAAATTCTATAATAACTATGATTAAAAATAAAATTTAAAATAATAACATTATTTGTTTCATATGGAGCTATGAATTTAGCTCGAAGATCATTAATCGCTCTAAAATTGATTTGAATTTTGGCTATGATCAAAACCAGATCGAAATTTGGCTACTTTAGCTCGAAGATTATTAATTGTTCAAAAATTGATTTGAATTTTGTCCAGCATCAAGACCGCATCAGATTGTTATTTATCTGATTTCAAGCATAGCTGGGGTCAACTCGGAACAATTCGATCCAATATTTTGGCCATCAATTATTGAATCGAAATTTTGGATCAAAAATTTTTTTCGAGTAAATTTTTAGCCACTCGACTCGAAATCAGATTATTATTATTATTATTAAAATGTCCTCTCTTAAAAAACCAATAATACTATATAAAGCTAAAGTTTATTTAGGTATGTTAAAAAAATGTTTGTTAAGAAGATAAAAATTTAAAATAATAAAAGTTTTTCCCATCATCCTGTCTTCAACAAACAAGTAGACAAAGCTAGCGTCCAGAAAACATGACTTAAATGCATTCTCTTTAGCCAATTAAGGCATCATTTGGAAGAACTTCTTCACTTCTTGTTTTTAATGAAATTTTATTATCATATTCTATATTAGTTTGATTTAAGTATTTTTTTATAATTTTTTTTACTTGTTAATGAAAGGGTTGTCTTATAAAATAGAATATTTAACTATTTGCCATTTGGACCCAAACTTTTTCATGACCCAAGAATGAGAATGAAAACAAAAAATGAGAGTATTATGGTATTAAATCTCATCGACCAACCCGTATTGTATTTATCGTTATGCTATTTATAGGATGGTAGAACAATTGTGAAATGAACAACACGCCCTTGATAATTTTATGGTCGGTCGATCTCCTTTTAGTTGGCTTTTGGTTGTACTTGTCATTCGACTTCAAGCGTATAAGTTCTGTTTTTACATGATCCGCTCTTGAGTTGATTAATCATCCAAGTTGGTTGTCTCTCTAGTTGGCTGGCTCTTTGGTGGATTTTGGGTCGATCAGTGGACCGGTCCTTGTTTAGCTAGTTTCCTCTTATCTTGGATTTTCATGTTTCGCTTGGACTTTCGAAATGTATTTGACACAAGGCCATCTAATATGGTTGGTCACATTTTCCTTTTATATTGCCTTAGAATGAAAATATTGATTAGCGAACTTTGGTGGTCAGCCGTCATCTTGGGTGACCTGCGATAATCGTCAAGATTTTAAGAGTTAAGCTTTACTAATCAGCTCACTCTGGCAATATTTTTTTGTGATTTTTTAATAAATACCAAGTGAAGAATGGGGTCCTATTTATTATTTTTGAGTGGGTGTTTTTGTTAAATTTAATCAATCCCCCAAAATACTACATTGGGCGTTAAATTAATTCCCTAAATTATATGTAGTTTTTTCAATATTTAAGTGTCTTAATGATAATAGAATCAAATGTTTAGCTCGATAAGAAACTTGTGTTCGGCTCGTTCGCTAAGTTAACGAGTCGAACACAAACAAATATTTGTTTGCTTGTGTTCAGCTCGTTTTAGCTCGAAATACTATTAATCAATTATATATTTTTCAATATTTAAGTGTCGTAATGATAATAGAATCGAATGTTTAGCTCGATGAGAAACTTGTGTTCGGCTCGTTCGCTAAGTTAACGAGCCGAACACAAATAAATATTTGTTCGTTCGTGTTCGACTCGTTTTAGCTCGAAATACTATTAATCAATTATATATATATATATATATATATATATATATATATATATATATATATATATA
>JXCR01149102.1:210438-238246 GCA_002079205.1 Phalaenopsis hybrid cultivar
TATATATATATATATATATATATTTGATGAGTAGTATTTTTAAAAAAAAAGTTAATTGACTACAAGGTTACAAAAAATCATAATCAATTAAAAGTATTAATTAATAGAATAAAAATTATTAAATTAGATTCAATTGATGTTTTAAATCTTGTCACAATTCTTAACATCTTATGGCTATGTGATTAGGGTTGTCAAAACGGCTCTTTGTTCGTGAACGGCTCGTGTTCGGCTCTCTAAACAAATGAGCTGAACACTAACACACTTTTTGAGCTCGAAATATAAACGAGCCGAACAGGCTCAACTCGTGTTCGGCTCATTTACACACCTAGAATTGAATGTTCTTGGTTCCTCTTGTCTAGATTTATGATTTGACTATAAGCATGTAAAACTTTAAAATTATTTAGCCTAACAAGCTATGCACAAAATCCTTAGTTACACTTTAATTGCTTGATTTGGACTGATATGAACTAAGATTAAAATCACTTTCAGTTTTATTTGATTCATCTCATCGAGACTCTTAGTTTGACTATAAATTTGTCGAAATTATGGCTCAAATAATTTTTGAATTTGAATTTAGAACACTTCTTACTCTAAATGCTTCAAGATTCATGCATGATAATAAAATATGTTGATGACGCATCATTTATACTCGTCATGACCATATTAGAACATTTTACTCGCAAAATAATAGATTAATGAGAAAGATAATGATTTTTATTTGAAAAATTAAGATGTCTAATTTTAAATATTCATTGAGATCCTTCTAATCTATTTACAAGTCATTATTCATAAAACTTAATTGTTAATAAAAATATATTTTAAGCCTGCTATTATGGCTGTATTATAAAGTGGTGCGTGCATAAATTGCTTCTAAAAAAACAGAGTAATTGCACACTAATTAGAAAAAAAATTACTCAAAAACTTACTTTTGTTAGGGACGACAGAATGCAAATAAATTATAAATTAACATGTGTTGCTATTTATAAATATGATGTTTGCATTTCTAGGCCTCTTATATTTAGGGTTGTCAAAAAAGCTCGTTGTTCGTGAACGGGTCGTGATCGGTTTGTCAATGACTTTGTGTTCGATTCGTTCGATAAGTAAACGAGACGAATGAGAACAAATTTTTTTCGTTCGGTTAGTTAAACGAACCAAACGCGAATAGTATGCGTACGTTCGTGTTCGAATCGTTATTGTTCGAAATATAAAATAATTATATATAAAAAAATTATGATATTTTAAAAAAATTAAATTTTANATTAAGAAACGAACACAAACAGTGACTTCACGAGCAATTTCAAACACGAGCTTATTTCAATCAAACTAAATTTCAAACGAACCGAACATGAACACCAACTCTGTTCGTTCGTGTTCGTTTCGTTTACACCCCTACTTATATTGATTAAAAATCTTATTTTAAGAACCCGTTTTTTAAATACAAATAAAAATGGTGGCCTGGTCCAATATAGATAAAACATAAACTTCTCCTGATAAATTTAAAAAAGCAGTATAATTTCGCTTAATATTATTGATCCAAAACTTTCGACATACTATTTTAAGTAGTGCTGTCAAAACTGCTCGTTGTTCTCCTACGGCTTATGTTCGGCTCGCTAAGAAACTCGTGTTTGGCTCGTTCGCTAAGTTAACAAGCCGAACACAAACAACACGAACCAATATTTATTCGTTCGTGTTCGGCTCGTTTTGGCTCGAAATACTACTAATCAATAATATATATCTTTGATGAATAATTTTTTTATTTAAATTAATTGACTACAAAGCTACAAAGGTTTATAATCGATTAAAAGTATTAATGAAGATTATAAAATAAAAAAAATTATTAAATTAGATTTAAATAATGCTTTAAATCTTGCCCCAATCCTTAACATCTTATGACTATGTGATTAGGGTTGTCAAAACAACTCATTGTTCGTGTTCGGCTCGTGTTCGGCTCGCTAAGCAAACGAGCCGAACACGAACACACTTTTTAAGCTCGAAATATAAACGAGCTGAACACAAGCTGAGTCTGGGTTCGCTTATGTTCGGCTCATTTACACCACTAATTTTGAGTAGTGGTCTGGTCATGTGAGATAGTTGGCTCTTAAGTAATAAATTTACAGACCAGACCACCATACACTTATTATTTACAAATCAACCACTCTCTTTCATTCATTTTTGAAATTCTAGCTGAAATAAAAAAAAATTCATGGCGAAACCCCAACTCACATTTTTCATTTTTACCCAATTCTCAATAGTTCAAAAAATCACCAGGGTGTTTAATTTGTAAATTTCAATGTTTCGGGGTGCTCTGCATGTAATTATCACAATAAAATAAGATAAATGCATTCTTTGGGGATTTGTTTATGTTCAGGTTTGACTAGTACACTTGCCCACAAAGAGAGCCAAGTAAGAAAATCAAAATTTAATCATATTCAAAATAATGCCTACACATTCATGGTGTCAACTGCAAAAATCAAATTTATCAATTAATATAACAAGCGAATAAATGGTGTTAACTGCAAAAATATTTTACATAATACAAAAACTTCACTATAATAAGAGAGCTTCCCATATTCTCCGAGCAAGCCATAAAAAATTGCAAGTAGAAATAAACTCAAGCTCCGACTTTAACAGCTGAATCAATAGCATCAGTGCTGTTCTGCTGCAACCATAACTGGGCGTATCTTCCAGCTCTTGATAGAAGAACTTCATGGGGTCCTTGTTCTACCAGTTTCCCATTTTCTAGAACAATAATCTGGAAAAATAAATAATAAATAAATAAATAATAATTAAATAAATAATAAATTGTGAATCAATAAAGCATCCTAACTCAAACAAATTCATAATTGAATGCCACAATAACTAATCTAAAAGCTAAAGGGACTTTTACATACAGAGGCACAATTCTTATGCATTTACATCTCACATCTAAACATTCATATTTCCACACATAACACTCAAAGCTTTAATATCATATAAAAAATAGCACTATTACTATTTTTTTTTAAAAAAATATTCCATTTCATGCATAGGTTTAAAGGACGAAAGAATGGTATATGTAAATATGAATGTTAGGGTGTGATATATGTAAATACAAAAGAATTGTGTGCAACGTACGTAAATAGCCCAAAACTAAAATACTTCACAAAGAGAACAGATGTTTTAGCTAAAATATTATAATTAGCTATAATGCAAAAAAGTTTAGGGGCATTTACATATGTATAGCGCAATTCCCATGTATTTACATGTTTAATACCTAAACTTCACTTTTTTAAAAGTTATACAACCTTCATATCACATCAAAAATACAATCATTTAAACTTTTATATGGCGAAATACACCATATATATATATATATATATATAAACAAAATCGATATTTGGCAGAGGCCCTAATATCGATTTCCCATGCGCAATCCAGCCCCATGATAAGAGCTCGTGCCATGTGACTATAATTCGACTTCCCACACACCACGGTAGGGATCGAACCCTTGCCAGAGGGGACTTACAATGACCTTGCCTACCAACTGGACAAGGAATGCGGCACACACACACACACACACACACACACACACACACACATATATATATATATATTATGTGTGTTTTAGTTTTTGCTTTTAGAAATTATAAAAGCATAAGAAATGTGAACATTTTTTATTTCAGGTTAGAACATTAATAAACTAAAACAAAACAAATTTGAAGCAAGCAAATAAAAATAAATCATGTGTTTTAGTATTGAATCAAGAAAGAACAATGCGCGAGCTATGTAATGAAGGACTTGAATCTTCTATTGTGCACCTCATCACACTGCATAGCCGTCGTAAGCCTATGAGCAATGAAGATGGAAGTTCGATTCACTGACAAAGGTCTCAATGCATTCAAAATCTCAGCTTCGGTTGTGCTATCCAGTGCGCTCGTAGCTTCATCGCACAATCTAGAACCACAAAACAATAGCTTTAAGAGCTTGTTATAAACTAGGGATTGTTTGGGATCATTTTTTTAATTATATTTATATTTTTTATTTTTTATAAAAAATATATTTTTTTAGTATATTTTTTATTTCTAAAACCAAATAAATATGCATTTGAAAATACTTAAAATATCTTTTAGATGTTTATAGTGTCTTAAAAAACAATCACATATTAATCAAACATANTTGCATTCAAAATCTCAGCTTCGGTTGTGCTATCCAGCGCGCTCGTAGCTTCATCGCACAATCTAGAACCAAAAAACAATAGCTTTAAGAGCTTGTTATAAACTGGGATTGTTTGGGATCATTTTTTTTAAATTATAATTATATTTTTTCTTTGTTATTAAAAATATATTTGTTTAGTATATTTTTTATTTCTAAAACCAAATAAATATGTTTTTGAAAATACTTAAAATATCTTTTAGATGTTTATAGTGTTTTCAAAAACAATCACATATTAATCAAACATACTAAACATGTTTTGTTTCAAATCAAAACATAATCAATACAAAATAAAAACCAAAAACAAAAGTGATCCTAAACTGTCCCCACGGACCCATTTGGGATCACTTTGGCTTTTACTTTTTTGCTTTATATTTTTATTTTGTTTTGTTTATTTTTTAATTTGAATTAAAGCATGTTTGGTCTAGGGCCGTAAACGAGCCGAGCTTGAGCGAGCTAAGGCTTGGCTCGTGTTCGGCTCNCTTTTTTATAAAAAATATATTTTTTAGTATATTTTTTATTTCTAAAACCAAATAAATATGCTTTTGAAAATACTTAAAATATCTTTTAGATGTTTATAGTGTCTTAAAAAACAATCACATATTAATCAAACATAACAAACATGTTTTGTTTCAAATCAAAACATAAACAATACAAAATAAAAACAAAAAACAAAAGTGATCCCAAACAGTCCCCACAGACCGATTTGGGATCACTTTGGCTTTTACTTTTTTTACTTTTTATTTTTATTTTGTTTTGTTTATTTTTTAGTTTGAATTAAAGCATGTTTGGTCTGTTTTTAAAAACATTCAAACTATCTTTTAGGTGTTTTGAGCATTTTTGAAAACTAGGTGATTTAACAATAACAAATAAAAATTATACTATTCAAATATGTTTTCAAAAACAAAAGTAAAAATAAAAATAAAAACAGAAAACAAACGGGCCATAAGATTTGCCATATATGCATAAACAAAACAAACCAGATTCCTAAGGCATAAAAATGCTTATGATCTGGGGCTAAACATTCATTTCTAAACTACATCAAATATAACATTAATCTGAAATATAGAGTTTAGAAATTAAGTAAATAGTATGTTGATGCTAATTAACAATTAAGGCAAAAAAAATAGTGAACATGCAAAAAAAAAAAAACAAACATAAGCAGAGCATAGGGTTCTCAAGCACTCTCTTAAAACATAGTACTTCCTAAAAAAAATTAGAAAAATGTATAGCTCAGGTTTCCTTAAACAGGAAACGCTACCATGAACTACCTGCTTCTACAAGTTCAAAAAGATTTATAAAGATTTGTTAGTTCATAAAATTTCGCCATTACAAATCAATCTATCAATTCACTTCGATGCCGAGTACAAACAAGAATAAGTATATCAAAACAAGCAAAGCAAAGGTCAAATCACTTACAAAATTGAAGGGGCCTTCAAAAATGCGCGGGCAAGAGATACACGTTGCTTTTCTCCTCCACTTAACTGTGGACAAAAGACTAGGCACTTCTATTTAAGCATGCATAAAAATATAGCCTGGACCTAGAAGTGTTGAGTTACAAAAAAAATTCCAGTAGAGATGGCACAAAAGAAAATAAAAGGAAGCATGGGTTGGGATGGTTATATTAAATTAATGGAAAATTTACATATGCAGTACACAATTCTTATGGATTTACATATCTCGCACCTAAAGTTCCATATTTATAAATATATAACACTTGGGTGCTTTAAATCTATGCAGGAAACGGTGTATTTGTTATTAAAAAAGAGGTAAAAGTGCTATTTTTTACCTTATGTTAAATATTTGTGTGCTGTGTGTGTAAATATGAAAGTTTAGGAGTGGGATATGTAAATACATAAGAATTGTGTGCTATGCATGTAAATACCACTACTAAATTAGTCTATGCGTTTCCTTATCAAATGTTAAAACCATACGGAGTTCTTCATGTTCTGTTTCTATCTACAGATAACTTATCACCAAGCCTGATACAATGAAAATACCAACTGTAATCTACAAAGATAAGCGGCATGGTAAGTAATCACAAATTTGGATCCTAAATGTACCTGAAATNCACAGATAACTTATCACCAAGCCTGATACAATGAAAATGACCAACTGTAATCTACAAAGATAAGCGGCATGGTAAGTAATCACAAATTTGGATCCTAAATGTACCTGAAATCAGAAAAAATTCTGTAATTCAGAATGTCGAGTGCCGTTATGTCAATGATATCAACAAAGCCACTAAATATAAATTCTACATGTATTAAATTTCCAACCGGAACAGTTGAACATTTTTATAGCTAAAATAGGGAGCATCTAAACAAAAGCTGACACCTTTATAGGGCTCCTAAAGGGTGTGAGAGAAGTTGTAGGATCGATTATGCGAGAGGGGAGGATGGATGACAGCTGAAAATAGGCGTGAATGACGACAGGACAGTGAACAGGAAGCAGAAAAAGGGTGGTTACTGCTGTAAACAGCGGCGTCGACAGCTTTCCGGNATGTGAGAGAAGTTGTAGGATCGATTATGCGAGAGGGAAGGATGGATGACAGCTGAAAATAGGCGTGAATGGCGACAGGACAGTGAACAGGAAGCAGAAAAAGGGTGGTTACTGCTGTAAACAGCGGCGTCGACAGCTTTCCGGCTGAGAACAGCGGAAAAAAGGTGAATCGGCGAGGTGCGGACGGCAATGGGATCCACCACCTGTTCCCAAGCAAGCAACGGGCACACCATCTGCGAAGGTGTCACGCCACTCCGGACAGCGTAAATCAGAGACAAGTCTAATAATTTATAGAATCATAAAACTAAAATCCAAACAACCTNAAACAGCGGAAAAAAGGTGAATCGGCGAGGTGTGACGGCAATGGCATCCACCACCTGTTCCCAAGCAAGCAACGGGCACACCATCTGCGAAGGTGTCACGACACTCCGGACAGCGTAAATCAGAGACAAGTCTAATAATTTATAGAATCATAAAACTAAAATCCAAACAACCTACTACAACATATATAAAAGTCCCCTAATAGAAAATACCTAATTGAAAAGTAGGAAAGAACTTGAAAGAAAAGAATGAAAATGAGGGAACTTGCTGAAAAATTAGAAAACAATTAAAAAAGAATTAACGGGGACCATTAATCTCACAATTGCAAGATCCACGGCTTGTGGACCCACAGAACCGTGTATCAAGGCAAATGCCGCATCCAACATCATTTTTAGGAGGAGCTACGTCTTCTTCCCAGCTGGAATCGATCCNGTTAATCTCACAATTGCAAGATCCACGGCTTGTGGACCCACAGAACCGTGATATCAAGGCAAATGCCGCATCCAACATCATTTTTAGGAGGAGCTACGTCTTCTTCCCAGCTGGAATCGATCCATCACAACCATAACAAAGACGTTGTTTTGTTGGGTCTAAGGCAACTCCGCCACAAAAAAATATATATACTCGTGTTAATTTCATGCAGCTCTAAAACACATATATCCTTCCAAAATTTGTCCCGATCGAATAAATATACATCAATTTTTGGCATAATCAGAGATAGAACTACAAATAAACATATATGCTCATGAACCAAGCTTTGAAGCATTAAATATGTAACATGTTTTTCCAACTCCACGTACTGCACCGACGCATCCGATAAACTGGAGGAATCGATCCTGGAATAAAATATATGGCATGTTGGATCATTCACAGTGGCAGTGACCTGGGAGGTAAATTGTCTGGGCAATCGACAATTACCTCGACAAAGATTGCCCCTTTTCTAATATTAGCTCACAGGACTTGATACATTCNAAGGAATCGATCCTGGAATAAAATATATGGCATGTTGGATCATTCACAGTGGTAGTGACCTGGGAGGTAAATTGCCTGGGCAATCGACAATTACCTCGACAAAGATTGCCCCTTTTCTAATATTAGCTCACAGGACTTGATACATTCNATATTTTTAGAATCATGGTACTTGGTTTGATTATCTGTATAAAAAAAAAATACATAGCAAGGTTTTCATGTTTAAAAAACGCATCATTATGTGATATGCCAAAAAAAAAAATTGAAGATAATTATTTGTATCCTTTTCAATTGCCGCATTGGTGCATTTTGGCCAATAAGTGGCAAAATTTCTAAGATATTTTTTGGCATTTGCTCTAATAACTTGGATCCTTTTTTTCACAGCTNTGGAAGATAATTACTTGTATCCTTTTCAATTGCCGCATTGGTGCATTTTGTACAATAAGTGGCAAAATTTCTAAGATATTTTTTGGCATTTGCTCTAATAACTTGGATCCTTTTTTTCACAGCTTAAAGAATTGGTTTTTTCAATAAATACCTCTAAAAACCCTTGAATATATTCATCCTCTCTTTTATTAATATTATTTATAGTTAAGGGAATGCTATATGATTTTCTAACCATAAAAATAAAAAGGAGAAACTCCAATGCTCAGGAATCAACAATTCTTGCTATATTTTCAATCAACAAAGCTATGAGAATTAGCAAACGAAATTACTTTGTCGGCTATACATTTAAAGCCTTACTCCATTGCCTTTTGAGTTTTCACATTGTTTCTTTATTTTTTCAGCTTTGGAGATGTTTTAGTATGATTTTGTTTACGTCTTTGTAGTTTATTTTTACAAAAAATGCGAAGGTTCATGTAAGCTTCAGTTGAAAAAAATAACCAAACTTCAATTTTTGAACCAAATAGTTAGGTATTTGGGACCATATCAATAGGATATAATACAATTTTTTAGAGCTNACCATAAAATAAAAAAGGAGAAAGTCCAATGCTCAGGAATCAACAATTCTTGCTATACTTTCAATCAACAAAGCTATGAGAATTAGCAAACGAAATTACTTTGTCGGCTATACATTTAAAGCCTTAATCCATTGCCTTTTGAGTTTTCACATTGTTTCCTTATTTTTTCAGCTTTGGAGATGTTTTAGTATGATTTTGTTTACTTCTTTGTAGTTTATTTTTACAAAAAATGCGAAGGTTCATGTAAGCTTCAATTAAAAAAAATAAACAAGCTTCAATTTTTGAACCAAATAGTTAGGTATTTGGGACCATATCAATAGGATATAATACAATTTTTTAGAGCTAGATTGTTGAAGTTAAAAAGTAAGCAAAGGAAGATCCTAAGCAAAAATACAAGCACAAATTTTATAAAGGAGAGACCTTGGCAGCAAACAATATAAAGTTCAGATATAAGTAATTCATAATCACATTAGCAGCAAGGTAGATTATTTGTAACATTTTTTTTTAAAAGTAAGCTGTTCCCTTTAACCATTCTCAACATGTTATTTCAACCTGATATTGCAACTTTGCCATTGTTAAATCTTTTTGGTTATAATTTGGCATTTTTTTTAAATTTCAGTTTGACCCCTACAATTTCAAATGTCCCAATCAAATCTCTATAATTTAAATGTATTATAATCACATCGAAAACTAAAAAATATACAACATAGAAAGCTAAATTCCAATCAAAAATAGAAAATTGTTGATTTTTCATGTGGAACCCATCACCTAACTTAAACTCGAGAGGTGAGTCTTTTCTTAAATTTTGTTCGAACAGAATTTGACTTAATCATGTCATTTGAGTTTTGGATGCAATTGCAATGATTTTAAACTATCAGAAAGGCGGTTTGCCATATGTATTTTGTTTTCAGAANCCGAGAGATGAGTCTTTTCTTAAATTTTGTTCGAACAGAATTTGACTTAATCATGTCATTTAAGTTTTGGATGCAATTGCAATGATTTTAAACTATCAGAAAGGCGGTTTGCCATATGTATTTTGTTTTCAGAAAAAGAAATCAAATTAAACTAGAAATTTTCAGACATATAATTGATTGTATTTATATTAAGAAGTAAATAGGCTCATTATAGAAATTCTTTAAACAAATTGTTTAGTCACTTTGATATTTTTTGGGGAATTTCATATTTAACACCCAGATCTTATCTATATACATAGAGAAAACCTAAACGCATTGAATTACAATAACATAACAAAATCCTTAAAGAGCGCAACAAGGCTACTGACTTTTGTTATACATGATTTGGGATCACATGCAAATTTAAGTGTGGATATTAGTTTTGTAAATAATAAAAATTCCGGTGGCATGCATACAAGTCTCCATACATATTTCAAAATTTAATCAACTAAAATTTCAACAATAGAAAAATATAAATACAAACAAACGATGGTAGTTCCTAATTCCTACCACGAAAATACCTCATATGGAGTCATTAAAAAAAAAGAAAGTCCATAAATGGATATGATACTTCAGCATATTGAATTGTGCAAGAAAGTATATAACTGAAATTATAATATGCAAATTTGTAAGGTGAGTAGATAGAAAAATATATAATACACTTACAGTATCCTGCGGCACGACACCAATGCACTTACGGANCTATGGAGTCATTAAAAGAAAAGAAAGTCCATAAATGGATATGATACTTCAGCATATTGAATTGTGCAAGAAAGTATGTAACTGAAATTGTAATATGCAAATTTTTAAGGTGAGTAGATAGAAAAATATATAATACACTTACAGTATCCTGCGGCACGACACCAATGCACTTACGGANTTAGTTTGGTCTCTGTTTTTAAAAACATTCAAACTATCTTTTAGGTGTTTTGAGCATTTTTAAAAACTAAGTGATTTCAAAATAACAATAACAAATAAAAATTATACTATTCAAATTTGTTTTCAAAAACAAAAGTAAAAATGAAAATAAAAACAGAAAACAAACGGGCCATAAGATTTGCCATATATGCATAAACAAAACAAAGCAGATTCCTAAGGCATAAAAATGCTTATGATCCGAGCGTAATGTGGCTAAACATTCATTTCTAAACTACATCAACTATAACATTATTCTGAAGTATAGAGTTTAGAAATAAAGTAAATAGTATGTTGATGCTAATTAACAATTAAGGCAAAAAAAATAGTGAACATGAAAAAAAGGAAAAAAAAAAGCAAACATAAGCAAAACTCTCAAGCACCATCTCTTAAAACATGGTACTTCCTAAAAAAAATTAGAAAAATGTATAGCTCAGGTTCCTTGAACAGGAAACGCTACCATGAACTACCTGCTTCTATAAGTTAAAAAAGATTTATAAATATTTGTTAGTTCGTAAAATTTTACGATTATCAATCTATCAATTCACCTCGATGCCGAGTACATACAAGAATAAGTATACCAAAACAAGCAAAGCCAAGATCAAATCACTTACAAAATTGAAGGGGCCTTCAAAAATGCGCGGGCAAGAGATACACGTTGCTTTTCTCCTCCACTTAACTGTGGACAAAAGACTAGGCACTTCTATTTAAGCATGCATAAAAATATAGCCTGGACCTAGAAGTGTTGAGTTACAAAAAAAATTCCAGTAGAGATGGCACAAAAGAAAATAAAAGGAAGCATGGGTTGGGATGGTTATACTAAATTAATGGAAAATTTACATATGCAGTACACAATTCTTATGGATTTACATATCTCACACCTAAAGTTCCATATTTACAAATATATAACACTTGGGTGCTTTAAATCTATGCATGAAAAGGTGCATTTGTTATTAAAAAAGAGGTAAAAGTGCTATTTTTTACCTTATGTTGAATATTTGAGTGTTGTGTGTGTATATATGAAAGTTTAGGAGTGGGAAATGTAAATACATAAGAATTGTGTGGTATGTATGCAAATACCACTACTAAATTAGTCTATGCGTTTCCTTATCAAATGTTAAAACCATACGGAGTTCTTCATGTTCTGTTTCTATCTACAGATAACTTATCAGCAAGCCTGATACAATAAAAAAGGACCAACTGTAATCTACAAAGATAAGTGGCACGGTAAGTAATCACAAATTTGGATCCTAAATGTACCTGAAATCAGAAAAAATACTGTAATTCAGAATGTCGAGTGCCGGTATGTCAATGATATCAACAAAGCCACTAAATATAAATTCTACATGTATTAAATTTCCAACCGGAACAGTTGAATATTTTTATAGCTAAAATAGGGAGCATCTAAACAAAAGCTGACACCATTATAGGGCTCCTAAAGAGTGCGAGAGAAGTTGTAGGATCGATTATGCGAGCGGGAAGGATGGATGGGCTGAAAATAGGCGTGAATGGCGACAGGACAGTGAACAGGAAGCAGAAAAAGGGTGGTTACTGCTGTAAACAGCAGTGTCGACAGCTTTCCGGCTGAAAACAGCGGAAAAAGGGTGAATCGACGAGGTGCGGACGGCAATGGGATCCACCAACTGTTCCCAAGCAAGCAACACGCACACCACCTGCGAAGGGGCCACAACACTCCGAACAGCGTAAATCAGAGACAAGTCTAATAATTCATAAAATCAGGAAATTAAAATCCAAACAACCTACTACAACATATATAAAAGTCCCATAATAGAAAATACCTAATTGAAAAGTAGGAAAGAACTTGAAAGAAAAGAATGAAAATGAGGGAACTTGCTGAAAAATTAGAAAACAATTAAAAAAGAATTAACGGGGACCATTAATCTCACAATTGCAAGATCCGCGGCTTGTGGACCCACAGAACCGTGATATCAAGGCAAATGCCACATCCCACATCATTTTTAGGAGGAGCTACGTCTTCTTCCCAGCTGGAATCGATCCATCACAACCATAACAAAGACGTTGTTTTGTTGGGTCTAAGGCAACTCCACTACAAAAAATATATAGTCATGTTAATTTCATGTAGCTCTAAAACACATATATCCTTCCAAAATTTGTTCCGATAGAATAAATATACATCATTTTTTGGCATAATCAGAGCTAGAACTACAAATAAACATATATGCTCAAGAACCAAGCTTTGAAGCATTAAATATGTAACATGTTTTTCCAACTCCACATACTGCACCGATGCATCTGATAAACTGGAGAAATCGATCCTGAAATAAAATATATGGCATGTTGGATCATTCACGGTGGCAGTGACCTGGGAGGTAAATTGCTTGGGCAATCGGCAATTACCTCGTCAAAGATTGCCCCTTTTCTAGTATTAGCTCACAGGACTTGGTACATTCTAGGAAAATTACTGTTAGTCTGATTGGAGTCTCTTTCATGGGCTCAGATTAAATCACTAGTATTTTTCCCACATCTATAGGTAGTTGGTTCTCTCCAATCTCCTCTTTTGGGTTTTCAGCCTCTACCTCCACCATTTCACTCTCTCGGTGAAAGATATTACCCTCCAATTCGAGCAATCATACACAATGTGCTCCAAGACATGACACTCGAGCACTTCCTAGCTAAGACAAATCTGGAGTGTTGGTTATCTCTAGTTTTTCTCTATTTTGAACTAGTTTTTTTCTCGAGAGAGGTCGTCACAAGGTGACAACTACACCATACAGGCATAGTTCAACCATAGTACCATGCAACAGCTGCATCACATTACTAATAGACAATCTCGGTCATTTAAGATATCTTGCTATTGTGCTCCTCTGATTCCACCAACTCGCATTTCAACATTAGTTGATTAAACTTAATTATATACTCCTCAATGCAAGAATATCTCAAGCGCACGAGGTAGAATTTTATGAACATATCCTGTCGGTAATGCGAGGAAAGGAATTTGTGTTGCATCTTCGTTTTCATCTCAGACTAGTTGGTTATCTTACTCTTGATTCCACGCTATCAACTACATTTCAGGTTATCACCGCAAAGAAATATTCTTCTTCAGCTAGGTAGCTACCAACTTAACTCTCTTATCATTGGGAACGTCATTCACCCAAAAATTCATTGCACTACTTGGAGTCCATCGATAAACTCATTTGGATCAATGCATCCGTTAAAATCCAAAAAATACACCTTTACTCAAAGATCTTGGCTTTTCTATAATATTCCATGTCAAATCACTAAGGTATTCATTCTTCGCCGTTGGAAACTTCCTGATGGAATGGATTCACTTCCCCTCCTCAGTTTAATGAGCCACTGTTGCAACTATGATTAACCTCAGATTGTCCCCTCTTAAAGACGACGAGCCTTTATTGCAGTTGAAAGATATTTCATTGCATATCCTCCATAATAAATTATTGAACACCTCACTAAGTGTTTCTCCACAGTGGCATGGCATACTTTTCTCCCAAACAAGTTTTTAGAGGATGTTGGATTGCAAATCAAAATTGATCAGAACTTAAGTTTTGGTGGCAAGTGCCGAGGTGAAATTTTAGTGAAAATGGGAATGTTGGATTTTGAAAATTTAGAGTTAAAGCTAGGAATTATAGTATGAATGAATTGGGTATAATAAGAAGTTTTTTTTTTTTTTTTGGATTGGAACAAGAACGACAAATTCCTAAAATTTTAGGATTTATCGTGTTTTAATATCTGATAACACCGTTCTAATGCTCCTAAAAGGCGTGAGAGCGCAAAAGGTGGTAGAGAAGTTGTAGGATTGATTACGTGACTGGGGAGGATGGATGGCGAATGAAAATTGGCCTGAATGGCGACGGAACTGTGAACCAGAAGAGGAAAAAGAGTGAGGGCGGTTCCTGCTGTAAACAACAGGTCAAAGCTGCATTGATGGTTGTCCGACTGAAAACAACGGGCAAACAATGAATCCCCGAGGTGCAGACGACAAGGGGGATCCATCACCTGTTCCTAAGCAAGCTACATACACATTCACGAAGGAAAGATGCTACAACACTCTGAAGAGCATAAATCAGAGACAAGACTGGCAATTCATAAAATGAGAAAATTTAAATCCAAATAGCCTAATACAACATAAATAAAAGCCCCCTAATAGAGAATAAGTAATTGGAAAAATATAAAAGTATGAAAAAATCAAAAAGAGAAAACTGGCTAAAAATAGGAAAATAATTACAAAATAATTAACGAAGCCAATTAATCTCGTGATCGTGAGATTTGCAGCTTGCAGATCCGCGGATCTGTGATGTCAGAAGAATTATGAAAGAATCCCCATAACAGCTTTGTTATCATAGTAAACAACAGAGGTAGTCTTTATAATGAACAAAGTACCTTAAGTCCTCTCTCTCCCACAATAGTAGAATACATTTCTGGGAAATTCATGATTGTACCATGAATGGCTGCACGGCGAGCAGCATCAAAAACCTAAGAAATAGGATAAAAACAATAAGATTTGCTCTTGTTGCATAATAAAAACTTTTAACATCTATTTGCTTACCTCCTCCTCCGTTGCAGATAGTCGACCATAATGAATATTGTGGAATATCGTGTCATTGAAGAGTACCTGCAGAGAAGTTAATTAGACAAAAAAAAAATCATAAATCCTATTACTCTTAGACAATAAACATGACATCCCTATTTGCCTTCTTTAAACATAAGGTTTACAATTGGTTATAACTTTTTTATTCATTTTTTATGGAACGGGGTGCTCATTAAACCATATGATCTTGGATTTGTAATTTTACAACTATTTTTAGAATCATGGTACTTGGTTTGATTATCTATATAAAAAAAATACATAGCAACGTTTTCATGTTTAAAAAATGCATCATCCAATCAACTATATGTGATATGCCAAAAAAAAAAAAAAAGTAAGATAATTTTTTGTATCCTTTTCAATATATACATCATTTTTTGGCANTAATTTTTTGTATCCTTTTCAATTGCTGCATTGGTGCATTTCGTCCAATAAGAGACAAAAGTTCTAAAATATTTTTTGGCATTTGTTCTAATAATTTGGATCCTTTTTTCACAGCTTAATGAATTGATTTTTTCAATAAATACCTCTAAAAAATCTTGAATATATTCATCCTCTCTTTTATTAATATTATTTATAGTTAAGGGAATGCTATATGCTTTTCTAGCCATAAAATAAAAAAGAGAAAGTCCTATGCTCAGGAATCAACAATTCTTGCTATACTTTCAATCAACAAAGCTATGAGAATTAACAAACGAAATTAGTTTGTCGGCTATACATTTAGAGCCTTACTCCATTGCCTTTTGAGTTTTCACATTGTTTCTTTATTTTTTCAGCTATGAAGATGTTTTACTATGATTTTGTTTTCTTCTTTGTAATTTATTTTTACAAAAAATGAGAAGGTTCATGTAAGCTTCAATTAAAAAAAATAACCAAGCTGCAATTTTTGAACCAAATAGTTAGGTATTTGGGACCATATCAATAGGATATAATACAATTTTTTAGAGCTAGATTGTTGAAGTTAAAAGTAAGCAAAGGAAGATCCTAAGCAAAAATAAAAGCACAAATTCTATAAAGGAGATGCTTAGGCAGCAAACAATATAAAGTTCAGATATAAGTAATTCATAATCACATTAGCAGCAAGGTAGATTATTTGTAAATTTTTTTTTTTAAAAAGTAAGCTGTTCCCTTTAACCATTCTCAACATGTTATTTCAACTTGATATTGCAACTTTGCCTTTGTTAAATCTTTTTGGTTATAAGTTGGCATGTTTTTTATAATTTCAGTTTGGCCCCTACAATTTCAAATGTCCCAATCGAATCTCTATAATTTAAATGTATTATAATCAAATCGAAAACTAAAAAATATACAACATAGAAAGCTAAATTCCAATAAAAAATAGGAAATTGTTGATTTCTCATGCGGAACCCATCACCTAACTTAAACCCGAGAGATGAGTCTTTTCTTAAATTTTGTTCGATCAGAATTTGACTTAATCATGTCATTTGAGTTTTGGATGCAATTGCAATGATTTTAAACTATTAGAAAGGCGATTTGCCATATGTATTTTGTTTTCAGAAAAAGAAATTTTCAGACTTATAATTGATTGTATTTATATTGAGAAGTAAATAGGCTCATTATAGAAATGCTTTAAACAAATTGTTTAGTTACTTTGATATTTTTTGGGGAATTTCATATTTAACACCCAGATCTTATCTATATATAGAGAAAACTTAAATGCATCGAATTACAATAACATAACAAAATTCTTAAAGAGCGCAACAAGGCTACTGACTTTTGTTATAAATGATTTGGGATCACAAGCAAATTTAAGTGTGGATATTAATTTTGTAAATAATAAAAATTCCGGTGGCATACATACAAGTCTCCATACATATTTCAAAATTTAATCAACTAAAATTTCAACAATAGAAAAATATAAATACAAACAAACGATGGTAGTTCCTAATTCCTACCAAGAAAATACCTCCTATGAAGTCATTAAAAGAAAAGAAAGTCCATAAATAGATATGATACTTCAGCATATTAAATTGTGCAAGAAATTATAAAACTGAAATTGTAATATGCAAATTTTTAAGGTGAGTAGATAGAAAAATATATAATACGCTTACAGTATCCTGCGGCACGACACCAATACACTTACGGAGACTTTCCAAGGTCACCGCTCTTATTTCTTGACCATCGATGTGAATCTGGGAAAAAGCAGTATGTTGGGATATTAATGAGAAAGAAGTTCAAAATTAGTTAATTCAAAACATGCAAAACTTTTAAACATCAATAAATATAATTCTGGCATAAAACTCGTTCCTCTTCTCACTGATCTGCATGAATAATAAAACTTTAACCTAATTGAGAAAGCAAACATACTGAACTTTGATTTTAACTTCAGTTGATTCTATTTTAGTTGTTTGTTTGATTTTATGGAGGTTCAATTTTAATTATAGTAGTTCAAAACATGTCAACCATGATAATCAGTATAAAGAACAAGTTATTTTATTGTCGTTTGTACTGTTAGCTCATTGGTATTTAGATTTTCTGTAGTTGATTCTCTAGTTTTCTATTAATTTATCGGTTGGTTCTTTGGTATATAGCTATTCCATGATTTCTTTATTGGGATTTAATTTGGCTATTTCACTTGAGCTTACAGTTGGATTTTAGTCGTTGGGTTCTTTGCTCAAGTACATGCCATTTTTTGTTGTTGGGCTTTTAGATGGAGTGCGGCTTGTTTGGTAGTTGTTTCCGNGCTTGCTAAAAATAGGAAGATAATTTAAAAATAATTAAAAAAGCCAATTAATCTCGCGATCGTGAGATCTGCAGCTTGCAGATCCGCAGATCTGTGATGTCAGAAGCATTATGAAAGAATCCCCATAACAGCTTTGTTATCATAGTAAACAGCAGAGGTANAACCCCATAACAGGTACATACACCCGACTCTCTGGTTATGGGTAGTCTATGTAGATACTTCTTTCGCGGATATTGGTTTAAGGTGCCTCTACCCGATCTTATTTGGGCGGACATTCTTAATATATCCTTGCGAGGTTTATCGCACATAGACTTTCCACGTTTTACTTTTTCTCTTGTTTGTCACTTTGTCGTATGTCCCTTTTTATTCGGTTCCTCTCCTATTCGAATCATTTCTATGGTTCGGGAGGGAGATTTATTCGAATGAGGGAAGTATACGATGATCGACAAGCTGGTGACTCCTTTTAAAATAAAAAAAGAGAAAAAATAAACGAAAACAAACATTCTTTGTTAAAATATGTCGTAGGTCTATTTCCTAGCTCCACCTCCTTAAGACAGAGATCAAAGAAAATATTTGTTACTTCTTTGTCCCACATGACAGATGATCAAATTTCTTTGTTCTTATTCATTGCAGTACTTACTAATAAAATGTTAAATAAGAAAAGAATGCATTTAATAATATTAGTAAAAAAATCCAATAATGTTGCAACAATTTCACATAAGAGATCCAATAACATGAACATAAGAAATCTGAAAACCTTAAGCTTAGAAAAACAATTGGGAAAGAATTTGTGATATGAACTCTTTCACATTGAGTTAATACCACAACATGAGTGTTGGAAATTTTAAAGTACATATGTAAAAGTTGTAAAGAAGCATAATTTTAAAGTTTCAAATGGAATGTAATAGCTCATATTAGCATAAAAGAGAACAATAAGAAAATCATAAGTAAATATGTTAAGTTTCTTAACTATCGCTATAGGAGTGACATTGAGTCGTGTTTAGAAATGTAGAACTCCACACAAGCTTAATATGTACGTTCAAGTATGACTCAAGTATGACACAAGCATTCATTCAATTTCCCTTTAGTTCTTGAATCTCTTATATGTTTAAATATAATTTTTTCCCAATTTTTGCCCCTATATTGTACCATCTTCGAGCTATTGTCATGCATTTATAAACTAAAATAACATATAATATTGGAGAAAAAAAAAAGAGAACTGATATAACCAAAATAATAACAAAGATGATTTGCAACTGAAATGCAATAATATATAATACAACAACAATCTGTCTCTGCTTCAGAAAACGTTTACTATACAACAAATATTAAAAATTATCTCAAAGGCATAATCTTCCTCCTCCTCTAACCAGGCAAACATAATATACATTTTATAACTTAGAACTAATTGAACTGCTTGTTGCATATGTAGATCCCAGCAGAAAACACACGAGTTTTAATTAAAGGCGACCCTTGAAAGGAAGAAATGACTGACACACTGTATTGACACATTTTAAATTTTACAAGAGAAAGAAATGCAGCAAAAGAAGAGGAAGAAATATTGTAGAAATGTTTGTCGAGGTGTGAAGAAGAGGAAGAAATGACTGTCGAAAAGCCAGTGTAAGTGCGAAGAAGAAGCTTGCCGAGGAAGAGCAGGATGTCGAACGGAAGCAGGGAGATGCTATGGAGATGCTATGGAGTCGCGAGCTAGGGCAGACCTAAAAGATCGGGAGATAAGAAACTCAGAAAAATAATAAAAGAGGGAAGACGAAAAGAATCTCAGAGGAGGGAGGATCGGGATTTGTTACCAATGGTCGGAGCAGGCTGCCTTCGACAGAGGAGGTAGGAGCAGCTCTCAGCTATCGAGAGTTTGGAGGTCCGAATGAAGCGTGGCTTCCTTCGACGTGGCTTCCTTAGGAGGAAGAAAATGTTAGGGCACGATGCGGGGTCGGGGCAGGCGGGTAAAATTTATCGCCAACGGGAGTTTGAAACGCTGATCGAGGGGCGCAATCTTGTATTCTCAAAATAAAAAATGTGGTTTATATATAATCAGTTAAAACGTGCAAAACAAACGATAAGACGGCGTTTTTAAAAATACCGCCGCACTTATAAACTGCCCCCAACGGACTTTAGTACGGTAACACAACTCTAAGAACATGCAAAATTTATTGATTCATAGCACTCTAAAACAAAATGATTAAAGCAACTTCTTAATTTTAACATTTTAATCAGAACATGATGAAGTGCAGTCTCGCGGTCATTCTTTACTCGAGCTTTAGTCAAGCCTTATATGAGAGCAATTAATTGTCCAAAATTATATTCGCAATAAATTGTCACGTGTCTCATAATCATAACAAATTTTATCAGTCTAATCGATGTGAGAGTTGTCACATGGCACAAAATTACTACACACATCACGTCACATGGCTTAGTAGCCATAGGAAACGGTGCACTAGTTGAGCTGAAGTCAAAATCACACATATGTTGCCTTTTCTTTANTTACATATTTAATAGATAATTGACTTTCCAAATAGCCTAAAATTAGGGACCCACCCTATCCATCTACGAGAAGAAGCCAAAAACCTAGTCATTTTGTTATTTTCATTGATTACAACTCTATGTTGTGCTTGAAACAACAACAACAACAAGCCTTTATCTCACTAAGTGGGGTTGGCTACATAAATCCTATTCTCCATTATGTCCTATTGAGTGTCATTTTTATTTTATTCCAATAAATTAAAATCATTTTTTGGACAATATGCCCAAATCTTTTTAGGTCTACCTCTGTCTTTCTTAACATAAGTCGAATCTAAAACATCTACTCTCTTAACCAGATCATTAGATGGTCAACGTTTAATGTGATCAACCATCTAAGACAACTCTCTCTAATCTTGTCTGCCACGGGAGCTACGCCCCTATGACGAATATATTCATTTTGCATTTTGTCTCTAAGTGTCAGGCCACTCATCCAACTAAGCATTCTCATCCAAGCAACACTTAACTTTATTTTATGCTTCTCTTTTAAAAACCAACATTCTACGCCATAAAATATTATAGGCCTTATCACCTTATAAAATTTTCCTTTCAGTCTAAGCGGTATTTTTCTATCACACAATAGACTCAATGCAACCCTCAACTTCAACCAACCAACTTGAATCCTACTAACAACATCCCCATCCATATCACCATCATTTTTGTGTTGTACTTGCATGAAGCCAAAATTAACAATTTCATAACTTCTTTTATGTTTCCTTTATAAATTATACATTTAGTAATTGGATTACACCGCTGATTTTACCCAAAATTTATACAACTAATTTGTTTATATGGATGAATTTTGCTCGATCGGCAATCTTATCGATCAACCATATTTATGTTAAATTTTTACTGGGGAAAACATTAAATTATCATTTGTGGCGAATGCTTTGTTTCAACTTTTGGTAAAAAAGACAGATTGATGGTCCTTATATGGCGTTTTAATATTTTGTGTGATTTTCATGTATTACATTCACATTAGAAAAGCTTAGATCATAAAATGTCCTACATCATTAAGTATTATGCTTTAATGCCTCATTAAGATAAAATAATGTACTAGATGCACTTAATTTGACATTATGACGACAGATATTACCATTTTCACCAAAAAAAAAAAAAAAAAGCCAAAATATTCCAAGAAGTTCTCACAAGAGAAATAAAAAAAATAAATCAAAATCATAAGACCATGTTTATGTCGTAAAAAAGGATAGCTTGCAATATGGTAAATATCCAATCTTCGCTCATTTCCTTTTCATGGGGAATCTATATGGCATTGAGCTCAGTAAAAATGAAGGAACCAATATATTACATTTATAGTGATCTCATGGTTAGCACGTGGAGAATGAGGGAACTTCGTGAGACTTTTTTAAAGCAAAAAAAGTATTATAATCAGTGAATGAAAAAAGTAAAAAATAAAGCAATTACAAAATATAAATGATCAAAAGAAAAAATAAAAAACAAGTTGCATATACAAAGCCAACCGATAATGAAGGAACCAATAGCCAAAGGATAAGAGCCTGAAGGGTCCGAATTAAAAATGTCTAACATGAAACCAAGTATATTTAGGAGGGTGGTCGTATACTTTCTTCTCTTTATTTGTCTCTTAACATATACAATTTAAAACTTTTTTCTGCACAAACTCCTCTCTATACTAGAAATGCTAACCTCACAGGTAAAAGAAAGAAAATTTACAACATCCACAAATGCTACAACAACAACAACAAAGCCTTAATCCCACTACGTGGGGTCGGCCACATGAATCCTTTTTCTCCATTGCGTCCTATTTAGTGTCATATTTTCATTTAGTTCTAATAAATTAAGATCATTTTTAATACAATAAGCCCAAGTCTTCCTAGGTCTACCTCTGCCTTTCTTAACACAAGTTATCATAATGTTGTGGGAAAATTAACATCCACAAATGCTGTGACACTTTAATACAATTACATTTTTAAGTTATCATAATGCGGTGGGAACAACTGAATTATGACAGAGTTGCACTTTGAAAATTGAAAAAATTCAATCGAAACTAAGGAATTCAATAAGGGTGAAATGAAGGTTAATCTTCCATCAATCAGCAAATCAGAGATCAGCTTGATTTACTTCCTCGGTTTAGGCTGTCAACTTTTCCTTTTCAATATGAGAGATAAAATTAAAGCTATGTTCAAGGCAATGTTAACATTCAAACAAATTCGCATGGTAGTACTTAGTATGCATGAGAGATGAAATTCTAAAGAAGTGTACATCTTTTTAAAATTATAAATAGATAATGGACATAGAATTAGATGCTAAACTTGGACAAGATACACATATTGTTAAATGCTAATTATTAGCCATGTAAATGACTAATATCATCATCAACATTGTCCTCAACTTTATTTCTATCCATAATACCTTAAGTCTAATCCACCATCCCAATCCTCTTAAATTAACTTTATCAACCAATGCAATGGATACATTTTTTCCCATTTATTCCACAATATCTAAAACATCAAAATTTACTAGTCATTCCTAAATTTCTCTTTTCATTTTGTCATACATCCATTTAAATAGTCCCACTTAACACACTCAACTTGGTTACGAACTATATTTAATCCAGCATTTGGCATTCCAGCCTAAAGATTATCAACCTAGTTGCAATTTTGTAAAGTTTACCTTTTATGTCTCCAGAATAATTAAATAACAGAAACTTCTAAAGCACTTCTTTATTTTAATCAATCAACATTAGCTATAATAGTTATATAAAAAATTGTACTCCATCTTTTATATAATAAATCCAAAATACTTAAAGCTCACCATAAGTAAATATCACCTTAATATTACCAAATAATGGTTAAAATTTCTTACAGCATTTAATCTTTATTTCATTAATTCTTATCCAATGTATTAACCTCTGTTTTTTACTGGAGGCGTTTACATACATACCACACAATTCTTATATATTTACATATCTAACACCAAAACGTTGATATTTAATGCACAAGAGTCAAATCTTTAATATTACATTAAAAATATCATTATTATTAACCTCTAAAAAGTAAAATGCATATTTTCATTATGACATTAAAGTGCTAGAAACATAAATATTAAACTTTAGGTGCTAGATATGTAAATACATAAAAATTATTTGGTTTAAAATGTAAATTACCCTTTTTACAGTAGATGTCTCACAAGCTTGAACGATATCATATTGAAAAACAAAAAAACCAAAACACTTAGAACAACCTTTGTAAGCATCATCATAACCAATACAAAAAGATATGAACTTAATGCTAATCCATGCTATAATACAACTAAAATTAGAAACTATTTGGTTACTTCACAATGACTTCTTATATTAGTAAGTGTTCCATCATAAATAACTATACAACATCAACATACATTAATTTCATTAAAACCAAAAAATGCTTCCAAAATAAATATTTCTAGCATGAAATCAAACTATTATTATCTCCTCAAAAAAAATATTATTATCTCCCATAGATTCATTACATGACACATTTAATTCATTATAATTATTAAACTGTAGAGCATATCTATTTCCAAAAAAGTTATATCCAAATGCTTCTTCTATAATCATTTATCATTCTCTTGGTCCTTAAAATTCAATTAAAAGGATTATGCTAACAAAACCATTACAATGTCCCCCAAAAAAATCTCCAAGCTATTATGGATTGTCATCAAAACTAAATCTAATTCACTTTTCTCGTCAAACTATAATAAACCTCAATATTTTATTTATTATATTTTCTAAATAATTACTATCTTAAAACTCCCATTAATAATTTCTCGAGGTAGCCTTTTCATATTTTCATAATATTTTCAATTAACTAAAATCTTATTACCCTTGTATCCAGTGAATCTGAATGTTTAATGGTGAAATTGGAAACTGCAAAAAAAAATTAATAATAATAAATAATGCTTAATAAGAAGAAATAACAACAACATAACAAAAGATAAGCAGCCCTATTTTAACTTAGTAATAGCAACCATGAGCAATAATAGAACTATCAAAAATAAACTCTCCAACCCTATTTTTTGCCTTCATGACCGATTGAAGCAAAGATCATGAGAGAATTTGAGTGAATGGCATAGAAATCGTAGTTGATAAGATGACTAGATGTTTTGGAGATTTTGATTTTTAAAGCAATGTTGTGATTATTTCATTAGCTGGAGAAATGAAGCAGTAAAATGGTTTGGGTCTGATGGGCATCAGCCTGCTATGCATTGAACCGTTCTTTTATTTTTTAAGGATTAAAAATTCAAGAAAGCATCATAAAAACTTATGTGGATTGAGGTTTTAATTGGCTCAGTCAGCCCCTGACAAAACTAACTAACATGTCTTTAGAGTAAATAGGGAAAAGGTTAGATATCCTAATAATTAAGTTAAAATCGACAATTTGCAGTCTCATTTTCTTGACCTCTTAGTGGTGTAAATGTGCATGTTTTCTGATGCCTTGTTTTACTTGATTTCATAAAGTGATTAAATTCAACGTATGTGATTGCGTAGATCAAAGATACAATAGGTGAATTTTAAAATCAATTTAGCAGTCTACTTAATTGTATCATTAAATTTTGAATCTTCATTCTTTTTTTTTTCTTTTAGCACAGGGGTTCTCAAGCTTTCCTTTCAGAAAGAAATATTGGACAAATTGTTGATTTAAACATACATGCCACACAATTCTTAAATATTTACAAATCTAAGGCATAAAATTTATATTTACGTATGCAAAAACTCAAATTTTTAACAATACATCAAATATATCATTTTTACTAGCTTTTTAAAACTGAAATACAAATTTTCAGGTATTATGATACCAAAGTGTGACAAATGTAAATTTAAACTCTAGAATGTAAAATACTTAGCAATTGTGTGATATGTATGTAAATTTCCCATTGAAATAATAGTTGTATTCTAACAAGCACTTGGAAATATTCACCTCTTAGATAAAAAATAAGGCAAACAAATATGGAACATGTCCAACAATGCAACAATACAATGATTTTAATTCATATAATAAAACAACTATATACACTTATACAACTAAATACTAAAGGTATAGATTGTTTGGTTTATATTTTTAGTCTATTTGAGTAAAGGCAAACAATAACAAATTGACTGTTTTTTACGGTAGGATCATCTGCAAACTTTTCAATGCCATCTAATTTTTGTTTTTTCTGTTGATCTTTCTTTTGACAAACTACAATTTTGGCCTAAACATAACCACATTAGTAGCGCAACATTGCTAAGGGAAGCTGAAAAGCCTACATGCAAAAGAGAGTTCTATGGGCATGCATGGCAAAAGAAGATAAGACAAGTTGTTGGAGAGGAGCTGAGAGTGGAGATGATCATGGGGCGAAGATTGAGGGGAGAATAGAAGCAAGTTGAGGTTGGAACTCAAGTTACCAAAAGACGAGAGAGGCAAAGAACGAGGTGAACAAGCATTGTGTTGAGAAAGAAAATGAGATAGAGGGAGTAATAGTGTATTGAGAGTGAGAGTGCTAGTGAGAGTGATGATGAGCAAGTCAAAGAAAGGATTATTACATGGGTGAAGTTGTAGGAACAGTTCTCTGCCTTCATGATCAATTGAAGCATGATCACGGGATGGTTTGCGTGAATTGCATAGAAATTGCAGTTGCTAAGCTGCTCGTGTATGAAGAATTTTGTTTATTAAGGTAAGTTGGGATAATTTCATTGGTTGGGAAAATGAAGGGATTAAATGTTTTGGATCTAATGGGGGGCATCAACCAACTAAGCTTTGAACCCCTTTAATCTTGGAACATCTTAAAATTCAAAAAGTATCATAAAAGCATTTGAGGATTAAGGTTTTAAATGGCTCAATTAGCCCATGAAAAAAATAATTAACCCATCTTTAGGGTGAATAGTGTAAATGTCAGATATGCTAATAATTAAATAAAATTTAGCAATTTAATCATAACATATTGCAATCTCATTTTCTTAACCTCTTGGTTGTTTCAAAGTGGATGGTTTTCCTGATGCCTTCTTTCACTACTTCATAAAACGACAAAATTAAACATAACCTTCAGTGTGATTGTGATAAAAGAAATCAAACGTGAATTTTAAATTATATAGGAACTATAATTAATTTAACAATATATTAAGTTGTATCATAAAATAAATTTGTTTCTTTTTCTTTTGTTGTTGTTGTTGTTGTTGTTCTTTTGGCATAGGAGTTCCATGGTTTCCTTTCAAAAAGAAATAATAATTGTGTTCAAACACGCCTGAACACACCCTTGTGTTTATTTTACAGTAGAAACATCTGCAAACATTAAAATGTTTATTATTTCATCATTTATCTTACCTATAATGATTGTGGATTCTCCTTGACCTCTTTATTGCAATTATATAGAGTTAACCTTATATCCTACAATCGAATATATTAATTTTCGTAAAACAGCCCCATATGCGGTTGTGTCCAGGCTAAAATTTGGATTTATTCAAAAGAAAGAAAAAAAAAACAACTCTGCGACAGAGATAAACATCAACCAAATCTCTTGAACAAGGAAAGATCATCATCCATGAGTCACCACTCCTCTATATTGTTTGGTAATAAAGTCTTTCTGATACCGTAGGAGAACCCAAACCACAATCAAACTAGGAATTTTTATTGCTGAAATTCAAAAAGGATTACAAACATGGACTATTGAGGAAAATAATAACAATACAAATATAAAAAACACCCAAAGGTGGCCGTGAGGGTGGTGGACGGCGGCTGGACAGCGGATTGGGGGCCAGAGAATGGTTGTTGTAGCGACTGGGAGTTGGGGAAAGGTTGCTGCAGGGTTTGGGACGGGTTGAGGAAGCTTGCAGCAGGACAGGAAAGGGTAGAGCGGCTGAAGAAGACGGGGCTGAATATGATGATAACATGGCTGGGAATTGGGAAAGGGGCGCTGGAGTGGGGCTGGAGGATGAGTTACGCGAAGGGAAGGGACTCAAATGACGGAAAACAGCCTGGGAACAATGAGGAGCTATGGGAATAAAAATTGGGTGGAAAGAGATGGCCTGTAGTGAACTGACGGGATGCAGGAACTGTGAGTGGGCCAACTGCTGGAGAACTGGAGAAGGGGGCAGCAGCCAGCGGCTGGTCTGCCAGTGGATACGCTACGGGCGGCTGTTGGGGAAAATTGGGAACTGGGACAGAGAAGCCGCGGG
>JXCR01149102.1:238285-248548 GCA_002079205.1 Phalaenopsis hybrid cultivar
ATATGGAGGTGGACGTTGGAGAAGATAAATCACCACTCTAACCATCGGATCTAGCCCTCAAGGGGGGTAATAGGACGCCGGCGGCTATCCTCACAAATCTGAAATCAGAAATAACATAAACTGAAATCCTAAGACCTAAAAACACAAAAATAGAAGTGGGATGGGTGGGAAATGAAAATAAAAAGGTGAGAAATTTCCCGCCTAATGAAAAGAGGGGAGGAGGGGCTGGTTCAGCCCCCCCTCACAACTAAACGGTTAGGGTCAAACTGGTTCAGCTTTTGGAAGAAAACCCCCAAGTCACTTTCATTATTACATTTTATGCTTGATCTGATTTATGAACACACAAAAATACAGCAGAAGTCAGTACTGAATTAGCCTCATTTATTCAAACTGAAAGAAAGCCAGAGTGAGGTTTTCAGAACAACTAAATTATAAAAAAAACACCAAGGATAGGGTATAATTTCATCTGATAAAAAAAAATATGGGAACCTTACATGGGTAGCACACAATTCTTACGTATTTAGATATATCACAACAAAACCTTCATATTTACATTCATAACACTTTGGTGCTTTGAACCTTTGCATAAAAATGTGTAAAACACATTCAAAAAGCGATAATAGTGCTATTTTTTACGTGATATTAAAGATTTGAGTGCTATATGTGTAAATACGAAAATTTAGGTGTGAGATACGTAAATACATAAGATATATGTGCAATGTGTGTTACATGCCGAAAAAAATATATTTTAGAGAGAAAAAGTAGCCAAAGCAGCTTTTCCTTACGGTTCCAGAATCAGGGGTGAAAAATCTGTACAGAAGTCTGAGTATGGTTGACTTGCCTGCGCATATAAATAGCTGTTCAAACAAACTAAAGTAACTAGCCATTATTCAAAAAAAAGGAAGAAACAAAAAATACAAACATCACCAGTAACACCATCAGCACCAACAACTAGGAGCCAATTTCAATCATTATCTATTAATTGCACCAAATGAGGGTAAAGGGGGACTAATTATCTATAAAAATTGTAAGATTCTCATAAAAAGATTTGGACTATGACAAGCAATATTCTAAAAATAGTCCAATAACTTGCAATTTCTCATACTTCTACAATCATTTGGGAGGAAACAAACGAAATCACTGAAAAAGTTCAGATGTGTAAACATTTGAATAAGAGGCTCCAATATTTTGGCTAATAGGCATGAAGCTTGGTCATAAAAGAACTCTTAAGATTTTAGAACATTTCAAACAACATCTGACCTCTCACATTACATATCTATCATTTTCTGGTAAAAAAAGTAATATCCAAAATTTTAAAAAGAAAAGATACTTTGAGGACAATGGAAATTATGGGTTAGAAAATGTAAAATGCTAACACAAGAACTTGCAACAGAATGTCAAATCATAAAGCATACCACTGCCGCTTGTCCCAACAATGGCCACACTTCTTCCTGCAGGCACCACAAATGAAAGACCATCGAGAATCTTACGTTCTTGAATGTACCTGGATATAGAAAAAATGTGCAGTATAAGGTATTGAACAAACATGAGTCAGTTAACAGCATTACTAATGAGTAAAATGCCAAAATAGTCCGCTGACTCTTTACATAGGGCCACTATAGTCTCAGAGTCTATAAAAGTGTCAAATTAGTCCACAGATTCCTTAAATTATGGTTGAAACAATTCTCTGTGTGAACTATTTCAGCTCATAGTAAAAGAATCTAGGGAATAAATTGACACTTCTATTGACTCTTGGACTAAAATAACCCCATGTAACATTTCTAGGGACTATTTTGACACATTTCTCCATTATAAATACAGGATGAGAGATGAAAAAATATTCTATTGGCATGGCTATCCCAAACAGTTACAATGATAAAAAAATATGCTAACCAAAATCTCCTGAAGTGATTAAATCAACAACTAGTTTGTTATTTTTAAGCTCTTCATTCTAAATAATACATTACTTCCATTCCAGTTAGGTCAAAAAAAGTCTCAACTTTCTGTAATAAAAAATCTTAAACATAACCCTCTGTCGGCCGTTATTAATTTTAAAATTTTAGGATTTTTGAAAAAGGAGATAAGTTTTATAAATATGAAAATAGTTTTGATGTAAATTTAATTTTTGAAAGTATTATTTTAATTTAAAAATAGATGAGACCAAGCGAGTCTCACATTTTGGATAGTTTGGATGACTAAACATGATACCACAAGTAATATACTTATCCTGAAGAATAAACATATCACTTGTAGTAGACTCAATCACCTAAACTAAAGAATTTGTGACATCCGTTTGGTCTGCGAAATATTTTATATGAGGCCAACAAGTTCCCCTACCTAATATAATGATTGAATAGGGTTTATTTTACCTGGGTTCCAAGTTCCCTATAGAGATAAACCCCTATAGTTAATTGCATATCAAATGATCAGGATCATTTAAGAAAACTCTCAATTAAGATCAGTGGTTTAACCTTCATGATTTCAAAGTTTAAGTTTTCAAAATTGGACACGGGAAAACTAAACGGGAGTGACTCAAATAGGAACACTTATTTTAAAAAATCCAAAGGAGTGAAGAGTAGGGGATATCACAGATCCAGGGAGAACTCTGATGACCTCCCAACTACCATATTATTTGGTTTTATATCTTTGAAATGATGTTATTTAATGTTTAATCCTGCAATTTATTTAGAATTTAGGACTTATATTCGCACGATATTCAATCGTGCAAATAACCTAAAAAGATAGAAGGATTTACACCGTACCGTACAGTAACCTCGGAATCCTAAAATGTTAGGACTTATAATTGCACAAAAGGGTTATGCCAAAGCCTAAAAGTGATATGTGAGGGTTTACGTTGCGCTACATAAATCACCTCGAAATCCTATAGGTTGTTGTTTAAACTAAAAAAAGTGATCGGTGTTATGAATGTGTTTTGATGTTGCAGCTCCACCTTGAAGTGGTTCCTCCGTATGTCCTCGTCATGCTGCCTACGATGTTCGATCCAAGTTCTTCGTCGTAGCAACTTCAGGTTTGTTATTAATCCTATGTAATCACTAGATTTTCCTATACTAAGGCAACGGTATAACATGTGACATAACATGCTAGGACAATGGTATAACATGTTAGGAGAATAGTATAGCATGTCGTGAAACAAAATACTGTAATGTAAATCAAACATGTATATTTGGGAGACTTGCTGCTCATTTAAGCTAATTAGTATTCACTGTATAAACAAAAGAAACATTGCTTGAAAAACTCGAGAAAATCGACAAATAATCAACGAAGGAAAACTCGGGATAATTGACAAGTAACAATTCAAATAAAACTATCAAAACCTCGGGAAAATCCCGAAGAAAATACCATGAGTGTTTTGTCCAAAAATTCCGATAAAACATACAAAAAAAAACCAAAAATAGGAGACCACAAACCCTCGGGTCGGGGCTAGGCTCAATTATAATATATTTGTACTCGAGGGACATCAAAGACTACTATCGGTCACCCGGATGTATAGAACCCGCCACTAAACTAGAACGATTTCCTACTAAACCTAACTTAAGAGGGTACTCCTTAGCCCGGTATCGGTAATCAACAAGTGGACAACCAAGTTATGACGTTTTTAAAATTTACATTTTAGCATGCACATATATTTCAAGCATACAAAAAGAAAATTGTATTAATTATATAGTAAAAATATTGTATCTGTTCTTATCAGTTTATTTTATCAATTTTTAAAAAATATAGTTGTCCACGAGTCAATCACGACGTCGGAAGTAGAACCGTCAACCAAAGAAGGTACGGGTCCCCTACTAGTCTTGTATCGGTGAATGATACTTTCATTCTACAGTTCATCAGGTCCCAAAATTGAGTCCTGGTGTTGTTGGATGAGATATCATTATGCTCTACCACCGGCGTGTCTTTGTCATCATCGCCGTAAGCCCCAAAACAAAATCAATCTACTTGCGACCTTGCTTAATAATTTTATATATAACAAAAAACTATATATGAGCACTTATGTGTCAGACATAAGCACAGAAAACCGAACCAAGAAGCAAAGAAAAAAAAGAATAAAAATGGGGGTGAGAGAGAAAGAGAAGGAAATTATCCACCCAAAAGATCGAAAGAATAAAGGGTGGAGCACCCCTCAAAACTGTGACAAAAAGATCTGAAAAAGAGAGTCCAAGATCTTTGAATTAATCCAGAGGATATCATCTTCTCAAATTCAATATAACTGAATCAACCCAAGAAGAGTATCCTCTCCAAATTTTGTTTCAAATAAATTGAAATAGGCCCAAAACTACATAATACTGTACTCATAGCTCCATCACCTCTATGTACTCACACATCCAATTTGAACCCAAATGTGGTACTTATGTTATCCAAACTTTAATATTAAACCTCCAAAGAACTCTTTTATAAATAACAATCTTATAAGTTTTCAAACCCCTCATGAATCTGTTTCATATCAACTTTATGCTTCCTTAAAATGAAGTTTCAAGAGCCTTTCATATTTCACAAAATAATGGGGCACTAACCAATAGAGAAGGTAACCTTCTAGCCTTCCAGAAAATCGCACCAATGTCAAAAATCATTTAATTCCATTCTCCATTGAAAGCTTTCATATCACATAAACATGAAATTATCCAGATAAAACTATATAAACGTTCATAACCAGGGGCAATAGAGAGGGAAAACCACCCGCCCAACCTATTCCACGAAGAGGTCACAAAGTAAGGCTCACGGGTAAAAGCAGCAAGAGGAAGGCCACTACCATTTAAGCTCACAGGTAGGGCCAAGATAAGAGAAAATCCACCACAAAATAAGCCCACGGGTAAGGAAGGTAAGAGGAAGACCACAAGAGCAGTAAACACAAGATAAGACTCACGACAGGAGCATCAAGAAGAAAGACAAGCCCAAACTAACCATAGTTAATCATAAAAGAGCCACAGGAGAAAGCTCACCGCTAGGGGCAGTAGAGGGGAATTCGAGCCCAGGCCATTCACAAAGAATTCATATACAAGGAATCACGACCAAAAGGGGGTCACGGCTAGGAACAACAAGAAAGAAAGCCAAGCCCAAACTAATCACAGCACAAACCCCAAGCCCAAACTAATCAAGCTTAGCTACTCATACATTTCAAACCAAAAAAGCAGCAGCAAGGGCCAAAGCCAAACCACCAAATGGGGGAAAACAGATCAACATTTCCAGCATGAATTCAACCCAAAAGAGCCAAGACCGAACCCATCCATATAGGGAAAACAGAGAAACATTTTTAGCTATAATCCAACATAAAAGAGCCAAAACCGAACCCATCCAACCCTTGCGCATTTGCATGTTCACCACCCAAATATTTCCTTTCACCTGACCAAAAATCATATCACAGAAAAAAAAAACTTAATGTGAGAAGAAATTCTATAGATGTTCCAAAAAAACTCTCATGTGACTGAGAATCGAATCACAAAAATTTTGATAAAAAGAGGTTTCACATTAGCGCTACCCAATTCGCACGACAATAGATGTCGGAGAGGAAGCAACTCTTATGCATGAAAAAGATGTATTCACCTCTCAAATCTTCTAAAAGAGCAAAGCACCAAGGCCCTCCAAATATTGCAATTTGACAAATAAACCTTTCAGATTTTCAAAAAGCAAGGCACCGTATGTTGCATATGTAACTACTTAAGAATTGCGTGGTATATATGTAAAAGCAGAATTTTGTCAGCTAGACATGCGAATGCAAAAGAAAAGTTTGGCGTACATGTAAATATCTATTTTATTTTATTTTATTTTATTTTATTTGGTTTTATGTGCAGTGTAAACATCCAACAACTAGGTGGCATGAATGTAAAAATTAAAGTTCAAATGAAAGAAGTGTAAAAGCAAAGAATATGTAAATAAGTGTTAAAACCAAAAGTTTATGTGTTAGATATGTAAATACATAAGAATTGGGATGAATGTACGCAAATGCACGAAAATTTAAATGCTGTCCAACGAGACAAACAATTTGTTACACGAGGAATATTTGGAGATTATAGATGATGCAAGTTTTACGAAGAATAATAGCTCAAAAGAAATGCCCCGTAACAAAAAAATGTGAGCATCGCACCCGAAATGCACATCCCTGAATTCAATGCACCCTCCAGTCAAGTTTAATAGCCTCGCGTTGTCTTCATCTTTAATTTCAGATTTCTCCTACAAAATTTTTTTAACAATATGAACCGATAAATTAAAAGAATTAAGTGCAAAAACTGAAGATACAACTAATCCACAATTTTCAAAATCAGTATTTTTCCATACAATTCTCAAGAGTGTAAACAAGTTAGAAGGGGTTACAACTGAAGATACAACTGGGGGGAGGGGGTGGTGGGGGGAGGGCGTGGTAAACACTTCTCACAAATGTGTAAACAATTCAATTCTCACAAATGTGTGCACCATAGGAGGTAAACACTTTGGATCGATCGTAAGAAGTATGTAGAAGAAACTCTTTGGTGATAATAAACAGGAATTAAAACAATATCAGAATTGGCAATGAGGTACCTCAAGCAATTGAAACATAGACTTCATATCAATAAGGCTTTGCCGAGTTTCTCGATAAATACTTCCAAGAAAGTTGAGAGGCAACGAAAGTTGAAAAAGGAGGCCGTTCACCATTACCTGAGCAATACAGCGAACACGCAAGTTACAAAAAGAGGAAGCGCATGTATTACAAAGACTAGAATAAATTGATAGATCTGATCTTAATTAGAAAATTATATTCACAAAAATGCACTGTAAGCAAAAAAAAATAGTAAACGGATATTTTTGATTAGTCCAAAATTGGATGCAACCAAACACAATAAACATTATCATAGAAATTGCTACACATGTGACATGAACACCATGTAGTTAGAATATACTTCAACAATTTCACCGAAAAACACCTGTTATATTACATTTCAAATAAATCGCAAAAACAGCCCCCGAACTATTCATACGTGGCTAATTTAATTCTTGAGTATAACATTTCTCCAATTTAGTCCCTACAAAATATAGAAATGGTCCCAAATGATCCGCCATGTAAAAATTGATGGAAATGGGGATAAAGAAATGACCCGAATTTAGTCTACTGACTGTACAAAATTGATCTAATTTAATCGCTGAAAGACCATTTGGAACCAGTTTTGTATTAAACTAGAGAAATGTAATAACTGGGATTAATTAAGAAACATATAAATAGTCTGGGTCTATCTGGGATGAAGCCCACCCACATTTTCATACTTAAAGTGCACCAGATTTGTTTGCTTAAAGACGAGTGGCTCGTATCTTCGGCAGCCCAAATGATACATTTTTTTAGCGTCATAATTTGCACAAGGTTATGTGGTCTCCAAAAGTTGACCGCTCCCCATGAACTCTCTAAATTTATTTTTATTGTCATTTTGCAAGCACATTTTGATCTAGAGTACGAGGTTTTCCATAAGCGCAAGCCTCTGGGTTAATTACCCCTCCCGGTAAAAGGAGAGCATTTTTTATTAAGGCAAATCATTAATAATTGAATATTCAGCAAATATTAGCAGCAGATATACATTTTAAAAATGTAAAATCTACCACTAGTAGCTTAAAACGGATGGTGGGGGAATGAAGACAAAATCTGATCAAAATCACATGGTTCTGTCATCCTGGATCGTATGATCCCTGATCTACTTAGTCAGAGATAGTCGACCCAACCTAACATAAGGATTCATGTCAGCAGTCATGAGTTATGTCGTACAAGAGATCCTTGTTGATCTAAGGTGGATCATTGTATAAGGAGACAAATTTAAGTTGGCATTAGCCAACATAAGGCTTTATAACAATCAATTGTACTATTAGAATTGATAACTCAAATGACAGACAGTTGTTGAAGAACATATGTACCACAATTGTGACCGTAATATAATGATGTCAATTTGCGATAACCACCCAGTCAGAGGGCTCTGGACATAACCATATTTTGTGGTGTCATTTGGTGGCAGAACCAAGCTGACAGAGAACTCGGGTCATGTCCTTACAGACATGTGATTGCTACAAAGGTGCATTTGATGTGACATTCGCTCTTTGTAAGCTAAAGTCAATTAAAAGTTTGGCACCCTCGACGAATTGTTGCGGAGAGTGGATGGATTTTGGTTTAACTTTTAAATAATTGAATTTTACTTACATATTAGTTGGTTATTTTGAAAATCCTGACTTTAAAATGTCAAGACCGGGATCCGAGATGGGAACAAACGGTCAAACGGTGGATATTAAATTTTCTATATTCAATAAAAATTTAATCAATGGCGCTAAATGTTGGCCTTTAAAAGAGAAGCATAATAAGTGTTGCTGAGATGAGAATGATTAGGTGGATGAGTGACTTTACACTTAAAGACAAAATGCGAAATGAATNAGGACAAATAGATCCGGTTTTTCATGTACAAATTTAATCACTCAAACTTATTTTTAAATGTGACAACTATTTATAGCTAATGATTAAAAACAGCAAGTAATTGTTATAGTTGTGATTGATCAAAATTAGGAGCAAAGCAACATCAATAACTGAATATTTAAGAAAAGATAGGATAAATAAAGCTTTATTTTGATTAATTTAATAAATTAACATTGAAAATTCTTATTCTTGCGTCAAAATAATTATTAAAAATTAATTAAAAATCGTAAAAATTGTAATTTATGCTAGGATATTTTAATTGACTCATGAGTGGGGTACCAAGAAAATTTCAAAATCATTTGAGTTAAATTTAAGCAATTATGAAGTGCAGAGTCTTAAGGGCAAAATGGAGCCTGTCTTCTTCTCTTATCTGCATCGCAACTCACGCGTCTCGCGCTCCTCTCGGCGTCTCATCTCACGTGGACCGCGTCCCGCTCCGCGTCGAACGCCGAACCGCGGGAAGCTTCCCGCCTCCCTGGTTTCCAAAATAAGATTTTTCTGCTTCTTATAAATAGATAGAAATTAGACCCATGAGGATCATCCGAAAAACCACCTCCTTTCTGTGGCAATTAAGATCTTTAGTTTTTTTCTTTCATTTTCACCTAAAGGTAGAGAGAGAATGAGAGAAAGGAGGAGAGAAGAGAGAGAGAGAAAGAGAATATAGATTTCTTTTAAACATCGAAACTCTCGACGGTGTAATTCTTCAAATTGATAAAATCCTCTGCAGCTCTATGGACGTAGGAAAACGTAAATCTGTGTGTCTATTCTTTTTGTGTGAATCTTTCGTTCCATTTTCCATTTTATTATTGTCATTTTTCACAGCAGACTTAAGCCACTAATAAAATCAAATTACATAAATAACCCGACACCAAAAAATCAAATTAACAATGATTGCATCACATTCTCATAAATGATAAGTAAATCCAAAATATATAATATTAAAAACCTGTAAAATAAAATAAGAACAACGATCAAATGCTTTAGGGTAAGCATGTAAATCTCCGTTGATTAATTGTAAATGTAATCTAAATCAATTTAAAACTTAACTTATAACTTTCCCCTGCAATTTATAATTTTTTCTTTCTATGGTTAATTTCTTCTTAGAGACAAAATGCGAAATGAATATATCCGTGATAGGGTTGGTGTAGCTCTTGTGACGGAAAAAATTAAAGAAAGTCGTCTTAGATGGTTTGGTCACATTAAACGTCGACCATCTGATGATCCAAGCGAAATGAATATATTCGTGATAGGGTTGGTGTAGCTCCTGTGACGGACAAAATTAGATAAATTCTTAGATGGTTTGGTCACATTAAACGTTCTGATGATCCGATTAGGAGAGTAGATGTTTTAGATTCAACTTGTGTTAAGTTTAGATGGTTTGGTCATATTAAACGTCGACCATTAGATGATCCGATTAGGAGAGTAGATGTCAGATGGTTTGGTCACATTAAACGTCGACCATCTGATGATCCGATTAGGAGAGTAGAGGTTTTAGAGAAATGAATATATTTGTGATAGGGTTGGTGTAGCTCCTGTGACGAACAAAATTAGAGAAAGTCGTCTTAGATGGTTTAGTCACATTAAACGTCGACCATCTGATGATCCGATTAGGAGAGTAGATGTTTTAGATTCGCCTTATTTATTAAACGTCGACCATTAGATGATCCGATTAGGAGAGTAGATGTTTTAGATTTGGCTTGTGTCATTGTACGCGACCATCTGATGATTCGATTAAGAGAGTAGATGCTTTATATTCGACTTGTGTTAAGAAAGGCAGAGGTAGACCTAGGAAGACTTGGGCTTATTGTATTAAAAATGATCTTAATTTA
>JXCR01149102.1:248623-316868 GCA_002079205.1 Phalaenopsis hybrid cultivar
AATGGAGAAAAAGGATTCATGTAGCCGACCCCACGTAGTGGGATTAAGGCTTTGTTGTTGTTGTTGTATGGTTAATTTCTTGCATGCATTCAATTACTATATATTTTTTTTTTTTGGTATAATTACATGCAAAACACAAAAACATTGATATTTACAATTTAACCACTCAAGTGATTTTTTTTAACTACGGAAGAGAAATAATTTCACGTGAGATGACTAAACCATTGAGAATTTGATAAAAATGAAAAATATGGGTTAGGGTTTTACAATTAATTTTGATATTTTAGTGAGCATTTAAAAATGGATTAAAGATCGTATTAAATAGTAATTTTTTGAATTGTCTTAAGTTAAAAATTGGTTATTATGTAAATTACGGATTTGGTTGGCATTAAACTGCAATTTCCCATGATATAAACATGCTTTAATAGGAAAATAAGTATATACAAATAGTTCTACTTATAAGAGGCGTTTACATACATAGCACCTGAAATAATGCTATTTACAACACTACTGCCCTCTTTCATCCATTTTTCAATTCTCACCAAAATTCATGATAAAACTCTAACCCTTATTTTTAGTTTTTTTTTCAGAATTTGATTATGACACGTGTAAATATATTGTTTTGATGGATCGAAAATATTATATGGATACTAAATTTTATAAATAATAATGTCGATAATAATGTTTTGGTTGTTATGTATCTAAATAGCAAATCCTTGCTTCCTTATGGGAATGACATGAATTACAAATTTACACTGCTCGTAAATAAAGCTCAAGGTGTAAACAAGTTGAGTCCAGCTCGAGCCACCCTCGGCCTGTGTTTGATTAATTTTATCAAGCTTGAGCTTAAATCTACATGTTTGAGCCAGCAAAATAAACAATTAGAAGATAAATAATAAGAACTTACTAAATATAAAATATAAAATATTATTTATTAAATGTTTTTAATACNGGGTAGACGTAGGAAGACTTGGGCTTATTGTATTAAAAATGATCTTAACTTATTAAAACTAAATGAAAATATGACACTAAATAGGACGCAATGGAGAAAAAGAATTCATGTAGCCGACCCCACGTAGTGGGATTAAGGCATTGTTGTTGTTGTTGTAATAAAAATTTAATCAATGAAATAACCAGTAATCAAATTAAATTAAAGAAATAGATTTAAATTTATCTTGTTACTAATTGTCCACATCTTCTATACACGTTTTCTCTTCTAATAACTCACTTAACATGAAAAGTTAGTTTAAAATAATTATGAGCTAAACAAGTCAGTGAATACTCAAACTCATAAATTATAATAATACAAAGGAGAATGAATGAAATGCATGTCAGTTAAACTTCTTAATAAATCCTTATAAATATTTGATGTTATTCAAAAAGTCTTACAATATCAATAGCATATCAATATCATTAAATATCTATACAGTTGTTACAAGAGCACCGTCTAAAAGTTTGCAACAATTAAAGTACAACAAAACCAATATTTTTTTGACTTACGTGCACGGGTACATTAGAATTTCTCTACTATTACCAATAAAGAGTGACTTCATTAAAGTCAATCAGACACATACAAGTAATCCATGCAAATCATATCATTCATAATTTTCATATCACTCAACATGTAATATTATAATGCATTAATTATTTTATATTAAAGATTATAAGCAATCACATCAAAATGACCGATAAGATTTAGTGATAAAACAATCAATTGTATTAATCAAACATAATTAACTCATAAAACTGGTTTAGAAGAGATATCAAAATGATACTATAATTTAAGAATAACACTCATCTTGTTGATAGACAAACGACTTGTCCTTGACGTCGATCCTTCTAAAAATTAGAAACATAATCATGATATTTATACTATCAAACTTTAATTAAATTATTATTTTATTTGGTTGCTAACTTTACAATATTTATGTATAAAATTTCCATATTTTACTTAATTTTATATATATTAGTTTTATTAATAAAATAAATAAACCTTACCTCAAATATCCATACACGTGAAGTTTCTCCGCACCCGAGCTCTTCCTTGCGCCTGAGAGCTTTGGCTCGGTTCTCTCCCTCGCAAGCTTCCTCGCTTGCTCGACAACGCACGAGCTCGACCCTCCCACCACTGCAATTCTCCTTCCTCTCCTCTTCTTCTTCGATATTAGAGTAGGTCATGTCTCCTTCACCATTCCTTCCACCAACAAATACCGTTTGACGCAACAAAGAAAAGCAGAGATCCTCTTCTTTCCTCACGGCGTCGTATCCTCACGTAAGAAAAACACTCAACACCTCTCCTTCCTCTATTCTCTGATTGCATGCACAAGAGCTCCCGTCTCCTCTTTTCATGGGGCGAAGTCACATCTGCGGCTTCCAACCCCCTTGCTTCCTCTTCCTTCTTTTCGGTTGCCCGACACCTCTTTTCCTCTTCTTAGTTTCTTCTTCCGACTGCTCCTTTCCTCTTCCTCGGAGTAGCAAAACTGTTACATAAAGATTAACCCATTCGGTTGAAATCTTAGATCAATCCGACCATCATCGGGGAGTTAAAAACTTTAAATATTTATATTTGAATGGACAATTAATTTTATCTTGTTAAGATATAAGCCGTGTTGACTTTGGTCCCTACAAGGAAAATGATCGAACAAAGTGATTTGGAATTGTAAATTATAATATTTAGGATTTGAACTTTTATTTCAAAATTGCTAGACTCCTCAATTCCAGCCCTTACGAGGAGGATCAAAATAGTTGGGTGGGACTTACAACTCTACCCTTAGACAGGGCAACCCGATTAGCCTACTCAACATTCTCAAACCTAATAACTAAACATTCTATATGTTAGCTGGAGCACATTCTCAAACCTAGTATATGAACATTTAATATATGCATTTGAGCTATTTTAGCTTGAGCATTTGATGTCGTAAGAAAATTTATACTATTTTAAAACATGAATTAAATCAAATAACATGCACACAAGTTTTCATTTTAAGCATTTTACCGTCTTCTATTCACTAGCAAGTGTATTGCGAATCCGGTGGCGAGAAATTAAAATTTCAAAAAGCTTCATATTTGAATTATTTTATGTATCCTATGAGTCTAAGTCCGAAAAACTTAATGTTAAAGTATTTTCATATTTACAAGCTTAAATTTTAAAATCCAAATTAAAACATTTTAAGACCTGAAAGTTTATATTTTAAAAGCCCAAAATTTTAACATTTTCAAAACCTTATCAGCCTAAACATTTAAAAACTCAGGTCCACAACATTTTAAACCCTAAGAACCTAAATTTTAAAAGCACAAGTTTATTAATCATTTAAAATTCGACCAAATCAAATTTTATGTTGTTTTATAAGCTCAAATATTTTAAAATTTTAAATTGATTACAAGTCTAAATCACCCAAAATTTTGATTGCCTACCGATGTCAGCCCACGTTAAGGGAGCATGGGAGAGTGTCAGTCTTCCCAACTATCTCATAAGAATCGTTGGTTAGTATAATAAGACATAGAACTAGTGAGCTCAAGAGATACGATGACCCTTCAATATACCTGCAGAAAGTGTTAAGTTACAAATTAACATCCCCATTTCGGCAACCTCCTAGCTTCAACCCCTGCTAGGGAGGCACAGAAGAGTGCTAAACTTATCAACTATCTCAAAAGAATCGTTGATTAATGTCGTAAGAAACTGTGATCGGGAAGCAAAATTAGAGTTCTCAACCCGCGGTCTTAAAAGACGCAACGAATGAGCAAAATTGAACTTTTAACCCGCAATCTCAAAAGATGCGACGAGGCTACAATATATATGTAGAAAATGTTAAGTTGTAAATAAACATTCCTCATTTTAAAAATAATTCTCCAGAAGAGTTCGCGATTTTCCCGCCTGATGGGTAATGCGCTCTCCTCGAATGGAGGTTTTAAAAAATCTCTCATTTCCCCAAATTTATAACTTTCTGAGCACTGACGTTGTTGACGGCAACGACAGTGACAATAAGATAAAAATACAACACATTTTCTTTTTTTTATTTCTATTACAACATATAGCAATAAAATAAAAAAAATAATCAAATAAACAGTAAACATAAATAGAATAAGTTCGGGTAGGGAAAAGTGATAGGGTAGGGCATAGAGGCGGAACGAGCAGGGGGCTTGTTGCAACAGAATTTGAGTGAACAGAGAAAGGAAACTACGAGAAAGAACAAATAAGAGACTTACAATTTCGTTGCACAAACTTTGAGCAGATGAACAAAGAGTTTCGAACAAGGAAGAAGTGTCAGAGAGAAACTAAAACCACGGAGAATCTAGAGATGTGCAAATGAATAGGTAAGTTATGGGAGACACACTTTTACTTTGAACAGGAGTGCGAATAGTTAATGGGATCTGAGCGGCAACCAATGTCTTAAAATTTAATTAAATTTAATTAAGAAAATTAAATTATTTTTAATATTCTTTTAACGCCAACAGGTTAGAATAAAACAACCACAAATTTTAACAAGCCAAATAAACAAAATTCAACGAATTAGTGAAAAAATAAAGCATTATTAATCAGTTACTCCATATTAAAATTACACAACAAGCCAATGAAAATCCGACCAAAAAAGACGAGCTTGCATTCCAAGTATATTTTTGTGCAAGCATTCATCTAATTAACGAGTAGCAATATAAACTTCCACTTTAATTTTGTAATTCTGAAGCCATTCACAGATTAAAGAATTAAAATGTTATAAAAATTGTGTACTTTAGATTTTATTAAAGATGTGGATAAACAAACTAAATCAAAGGGGTAAGGAGAGGGGGATAGGCATAGAATGCTAATAAAGCTGACTAAGATGAGAAATTAACAGACTGTTGCTCCTATCTAACCTAAAAGTTGAAGGCAATATAATATAGGAGTGAATAACAAATAAAATAAAAGATCTAATCAAATAGATGAGAAATTCACGATGAGTAAAGTGATTTACCAAATCACCAACTGTCATGCCACCGCTCATAATCCCATAAGAACATAAAACCATTGCTGCAGAAAGCGCCATGCTAAATATAACATTTTGGCCAAAGTTCAGAAACGCAAGGCTGCTTTGAGTTTTCAATGCAGCATCTTCATACTCTGAGAAACATCATCCACTCCAAAATTAGCCTACATATTTATAAATGGTAAGAAAACAAAAGAAAGTAAAATTATGTGCCATGGCGAACCTTACTATATTAATTGAATAATTAGTGTAAAAAATGCAAAGATCTAAATACAAAATTCAATTTTCTCATAATAAAGGCTTTCCATGAGCACAAACATGTCCTTGCCCACGTCAATATGGCCGCTCACATGCCCATTAATAACAAATGCAGAAACACAAAGGGAGGGGGAGGGGGTTTGTGGTTTGTGAGGTAAGAGGCGGAAAGACAGTGCATAAGATTTGTTATCAACTAATGAAAAGTACATAGAAGCACTACATTAAGTACAGTTGTACTACAAATGCATCTACAAAATTAAAAATCTCAAAAATAACAAAGATCAACCGCTTGATTTTCAAAAATAACAAAGATCAACCACTCGATTCTCAAAAATAACAAAGATCAACCGCTCCATTTTACTTTCCAATTCAAAAAATGGACTGCCTAGGACAATAATCAAGCTGAACCAAGCATAATAGGGATTAGGTTTTGCTTTAACATACAACAATTTGCTTAAATTTGGCTTGAGTTCGAGACAAGCTTTCACAAAAATGCTTTGTAAATGATCACTTCTATCTTGTACTTGGCACGTTTATATTAAACAAATGAGCACTTAAACAGCATAACAAACAAGCTCATATATAAAATATTATTGAACAAACACCCATGTGATTGTTATATTAACAAATAATTTTGTTTAGTCTAAATGAACAAGCAACTCAACAAACTTGGAATGAATAAATAACTATTTAACATTGTTGACCTCATTTTTGGGTGAGGTCTTTATTTCTCTCCTTGGAGCCTAGGGTCTAGCCTTAGGTTTTCCTTGTTTGACTCTCTTAGAGAACTAGAATCCAGACCCACACCATTTAGAAAATTTGAGTCACCTCGTCACTCCCTCAAGTCTCGCATGGGCAAGTCCTGAATCCTTGACATTTTGTTGAGTTAATTAGAACCGACATATGAAACGCGAGTTGAGTTCCTACATTACTAGGAGCGGCCCCATCGAGTTGAGTTCATATATTAATAGGAGCAGCCCTTAGGGAAACCCTTAGTGATTCGAGCACTCGCGGACGTTGCATTTTGCGCACGCATTGCACCATGCACGATTTTGTCTTGAACTGATTTGTCTGTTGGCGAATTCATCTGAACGACCCCGGATGACGAAACGGGTCACACAGATGCATCTGGGATGTCTGCTTTAGCTAGGAAAGACACTCATATTGCTATGATTCTGAGCGCGAGCAATTAGCACGAAAATTGATGCATGTTTTTTTTAAATTAGCGGAGTGCGGGCCCTGCCTTGACCTAGGTTTAACTCGGATTCGATTCGGGCTAGACTCGGGCTGAACAAGAGTTAAACAATTTTGAATTTAAAATTTTTGACTTTCAAATAAGTCATTTAATTTCACCCTAATTAAATTCATTTGGAATTTATTACCAGCCAAATTAAACTTCTCTGCCTATGGAAACTATTCAATTCCCCGCCCAAAGCAAGCTTAACAGCTATTTGGAATTTGAGGGATACAAATCCCGTTGGGGCTTCACCTTCCTCCCATTCAGTTCTTCCGCTTGGCTCACCCGCTCCTCTGTTTGGCCCCTGCTCCTCTTTTGTGAACAGAAACGTTCTCCTTCCTCGCTCGACCAAACATCCCCGCTCGCCTTCTTCCGATTCGACCTCCCTTGCTCCGTTCTCCTCTCGCGCCTGCTCCTCGCGCACGACCAAGCCCCACTCGCTGCTTTCCCACTCGACAGATTCAACTCCTTGGCTCGATCACGCTCTTCCTCTGCGATCCGCGCTCCTCTCTCCCACTAGCGCTCCTCCCTCTGCGCCAGAAATGCTCGCCTCCTCTCTCCCGCTCACCTTTCCCCTCTCGCTCGACCGAAGAAATAATGCTTCCCTTCCCCTCTCGCGCGAACGAAGCCCGTATTTGCCCTGCTCTTGTTGCGCCATTTACTGCTCAGCTCCGAAACCCTCATTCTCCCCTCACGCACAGCAAGCTTCCCCGTTCGGTTCTCTCCCAGATCGCGCCTTCCCCCCTCGCCATACCTCTCCTTTCTGCTCTTATCCCTGGTAAGCCAGGTAAAACCTAAACCTGATTCTCAAATTCGTGGTATATATCGTTGGCGACTCGTTTGTTGGTTGTTGACGAAAATCTACTAGTTGTTTTTCCCATAAACGGTTTTACCGTTTTCTTTTAGCTTTGACAAAGTGTAGAAATGCATCTATTTTACTTATTGATGCAATTTTTAAGTTGAAATTCTTGCTTGCACAACAGTTCCATGACAAGGTCAAACCTCTTGGCATGTTTAAATCCAAAGCTGGTCTATTTGCTGCCATTTTCAGTTAATCTACCATAATAGGGAGGTTTTGGTGACTGTCTTAAAATGTTTTGGGCACCTATCTTGAAGAAGTTTTGGTGGCTGTTTTGAAATAATTCGAGTACCTGTTTTGGAATGGCTTTAGTGACTGTTTTGAAATAAGTTGGGTCCACTACTACCCTTGCCAGATTGTCTGAGGTTATTGTTTTTGTTGTTGGAGGTTTTACTCCAATGCTTGTTGTTTGTATCTTCTCTATGTTTGCTGCGATGGCTGTTTTTTTTTNGAGGGAGGGGGTTTGTGGTTTGTGGGGTAAGGGGCGGAAAGACGGTGCACAAGATTTCTTATCAACTAATGAAATGTACCTAGAAGCACTACATTAAGTAAAGTTGTACTACAAATGCATCTACAAAATTAAAAATCTCAAAAATAACAAAGATCAACCGCTTGATTTTCAAAATTTTACTTTCCAATTCAAAAAATGGACTGCCTAGGACAGTAATCAAGCTGAACCAAGCATAATAGAGATTTGGTTTTGCTTTAACGATCACTTCTGTCTTGTACTTGGCACGTTTATATTAAACAAATGAGCACTTATAGAGCATAACAAACAAACTCATATATAAAATATTATTGAACAAACGCCCATGTGATTGTTATATTAACAAATAATGTTGTTTAGTCTAAATGAACAAGCAACTCAACAAACTTGGAATGAATAAATAACTATTTAACATTGTTGACCTTATTTTTGAGTGAGGTTTTTATTTCTCTCCTTAGAGCCTAGGGTCTAGCCTTAGGTTTTCCTTGTTTGACTATCTTAGAGGACTAGAAACTAGACCCACACCATTTAGAATATTCGAGCCACCTCGTCACTCCCTCAAATCTCGCATGGGCAGTCCCAAATCCTCGGCATTTTGTTGAGTTGGTTAGAACTGACATATGGGACTCTAGTTGAGTTCCTAAATTAATAAGATCAACCCCTTCGAGTTGAGTTCCTACATTAATAGGAGCAGCCCCTAAGGAAACCCTTAGTGATTCAAGCACTCGCGGACGCCGCATTTTGTGCACGCATCGAGCCACGCACAATTTTGACTTGAATTGACTTGTCTGTCGGCGAACTCGTTTGAACGAGAGCGGATGATGAAACGGGCCACACAGATGCGTCTGGGACGTTTATTTTAGCTATGAAGGACACTCATAATGCTATGATTTGGAGCGTGAGCAATTAGAACGAAAACTGATGCACATTTTTTAATTAGCGGGGAGCGGGCTTGGGCTCGACCCAGGTTTAACTCGGATTTGATTCGGGCTAAACTCGGGCTGAACAAGGGTTAAACAAATTTGAATTTTAAATTTTAAAATTTCAAATGAGTCATTTAATTTCACCCTAATTAAATTCATTTGCAATTTATTACCAGCCACATAAAACTCTTCTGCCTGTGGAAATTATTTAATTCCTTGTCGAACACAATCTTAACGGCTATTTGGAATTTGAGGGATAAAAATCCCGCTAGGGTTTCACCTTCCTCCCATTCGGCTCTCCTGCTTGACTCACCTGCTCCTCTATTTGGCCCCCGCTCCTCTTCTGCAAACAAAAACGTTCGCCTTCCTCGCTCGACCGAACATCCCCGCTCGCCTTCTTCCGATTCGACCTCCCCTGCTCCCTTCTCCTCTCGCACCTGCTCCTCTTCGCGCATGACCAAGCCCCGCACGCTGCTTTTTCGCCCGACAGATTCAACTCCTCTGCTCGATCACGCTCTCCCTCTGCGATCCGCGCTCCTCCCTCTACGCCAGAAATGCTCGCCTCCTCTCTCCCACTCGTCTTCCCCCTCTCGCTCGACCGAAGAAATAATGCTTGCCTTCCCCTCTCGCGCGACTGAAGCCAGTATTTGCCATGCTCTTATTGCGTCATTTACTGGTCGGCGCTGAAACCCTCATTCTCCCCCTCACGCACAACAAGCTTCCCCGTTTGGTTCTCTCCCGGATTGAGCCTTCCCCCTCGCCATACCTCTCCTTTCTGTTCTTATCCCCGGTAAGACAGGTNGAACAGAAACGTTAGCCTTCCTCGCTCGACCGAACATCCTCGCTCGCCTTCTTCTGATTCGACCTCCCCTGCTCCCTTCTCCTCTCGCGCCTGCTCCTCGTCGCGCACGACCAAGCCCCGCACGCTGCTTTTTCGCCCGACAGATTCAACTCGTCTGCTCGATCACGCTCTCCCTCTGCGATCCGCGCTCCTCCCTCTATGCCAGAAATGCTCGCCTCCTCTCTCCCACTCGTCTTCCCCCTCTCGCTCGACCGAAGAAATAATGCTTGCCTTCCCCTCTCGCGCGACTGAAGCCCGTATTTGCCATGCTCTTATTGCGTCATTTACTGGTCGGCACTGAAACCCTCATTCTCCCCCTCACGCACAGCAAGCTTCCCCGTTCGGTTCTCTCCCGGATTGAGCCTTCCCCCTCGCCATACCTCTCCTTTCTGTTCTTATCCCCGGTAAGACAAGTAAAACCTAAACCTTTTTTCTCAAATTTGTGGCATATATCGATGGCAACTCGTTTATTGGTTGTTGATGAAAATCTACTAGTTGTTTTTCCCATAGACGGTTTTACTGTTTTCTTTTAATTTTGTCAAAGTGTAGAAATACCTCTATTTTACTTATTGATGCAATTTTTAAGTTGAAATTCTTGCTTGCACAACAGTTCCATGAAGAGGTAAAACCTCTTGGCATGTTTAAATCCAAACCTGGTCTATTTGCTGCCATTCTCAGTTAATCTACCATAATAGGGAGGTTTCGGTGACTATCTTAAAATGTTTTGGGCACCTATCTTGAAGAAGTTTTGGTTGCTGTTTTGAAATAATTCGAGTACCTGTTTTGGAATGGCTTTAGTGACTGTTTTGAAATAAGTTGGGCCCGCTAAAACACTTGCCGGATTGCCTGAGGTTATTGTTTTTGCTGTTGGAGGTTTTACTCCAATGCTTGTTGTTTGTATCTTCTCTATGTTTGCTGCGATGGCTGTTTTTTTTTAACTCCCATCATCTGTTGAATATGAAAGAGTTATTCTCAAAAAAAAGAAAAAAAAACAGATTTTCTGGTACATTGTTCGGAGAATTTCCATGTGTCGATGCTTGCTATCTCAGGAGTTAAAAGTGTAGTCGGAAGAAAACAGGAAAACCCATGTGCCACATTGTTTTTAATGCTTCCATTACATTTACGTACATATTACAGGATGCTTATATTCATATATCTAACTCCTGAACTTTCGTATTCACATGCATACTACCCAAATCTTTGGTTTCACATAGGNTCCATGTGCCACATTGCTTTTAATGCTTCCATTACATTTACGTACATATTACAGGATGGTTATATATTCATATATCTAACTCCTGAACTTTCGTATTCACATGCATACTACCCAAATCTTTGGTTTCACATAGGAAGTATCTCCATTTCTTAATGAAAAGGATAACTTTTCATGTTTAGAATTTACTCACCTCTTTGGGGTTGGTTTTAATTCCTGCTTGGAGTGGTGTGAACACCAATCTTTTGGGCCGTTTTGCTGACTTTGTGGAAGAGAATTGTGGACCTTTTTGGGCTGCTTTACTTGTCATTTGGAGCTTTCAAAAATATTGTTTTGGGGGCTGCCTTTGCTCCATACTTTCACTGTTTTGGGGATTGTTGAAGTTGATGCCCGGAGCCGGAGTTGTAGGAGGTCGTAGGATCACCGTGTAAGCTTGTTAGTTGCTGCCCGGAGTCGTAGGAGGTCGTAGGATCACCGTATAATCTTGCTATCTGCTTCCCGGAGTCGTAGGAGGTCGTAGGATCACCGCGCAGACTTGCTAGTTGCTGCCCGGAGTCGTAGGAAATTTTAGGATCACCGTTGGGAGTTCCTAGCTGTTGACCGGAGTTGTAAAGCCTTAGGATCACTTGTTTGGAGTTCCTGACTGCTGTTACGACTTGTTCCGTTGCTTTTTACATTAGAATTCTTGTTTTCTTTATTTTTTCTTTTCTGCAATTTATTTATATTCCCTGCAAATTATGTTATGTTGTGAGCTAAACACCAGCAAGGACAGCAGAAGCAGATACGCCAGTACGCAATTACATTTTATTTATTGTTATTTTATCACTGCAATTTACTCTTGCTTTAATGTATCATGCAGGTCTGGTTGCGATATCATTTTCAAAATAAAACAAATTTTCAAAATTAAACATTTTCAAAACAAAAAAAAACATACAAGTACTTTTGAATTTACGGGAGTCCCTCGGATGAGCTAACTCACGGTTGCTAACGAGATCTCCCCAGTTTAAATTAGTTTAACAGCTCGTTTAGACTAAGTAAACTCAAAAGAAAATAGTGGTACCGGAATGAGGGAACCGTGGGATCCTAACCAGTGTCGCTCTAATCAACATTAACCCCCCCATAATGTTTGAATGAAAATAAAATCAAAGCCATGAAACACACATGGTAAAACCTTTTGAACCTTAGATCGTATGACTGTTACTTCGACGAGGAGCTTGAAGTCAGTTTTGTGGGCAGCACGACAAAGAACTTGGATAGAGCAACAAGATGAACTTTTTCAGTAATCTCTCTTTAGTCTAAATAACAACTTATAGGACTTCAAGATAGCTCGCCCATCGCAAAGTAAATCCTCACTCTCTCTTTAGACTACTGTACAGTCATGTTGTGCAGCGTAAGTCTGAACTCGCCTTAGGTTCCAAGGTTGTCGTGTGGCATGACGTAAAACATCCTATCTTTGAGGGTTATTTGCATAATCGGGTATTATGCAAATGTAAGTGTCAAATAATAAAATTGACAAGATCGAACAAACAAATANTAATTCCCATCATCTGTTAAATCTGAAAGAGTTATTCTCCAAAAAGAAAAAAAAAACAAAACAAAACAAAAAACAAGTTCTCTGGTACATTGTTTGGAGAATTTCCATGTGACGATACTTGCTATCTCTGGACTTAAATGTGTAGTTGGGAGAAAACAGGAAAACCTATGTGCCACATTGCTTTTAATGCTTCCATGACATTTACGTACATGTTACAGGATGCTTACATATTCATATATCTAACTCCTGAACTTTCATATTCACATGCATACTACCCAAATCTTTGGTTTCACACAAGAAGTATCTCCATTTCTTAATGAAAAGGATAACTTTTCATGTTTAGAATTTATTCACCTCTTTGGGGTTGATTTCAATTCCTGCTTGGAGTGGTGTAAACACCAATCTTTTGGGCCGTTTAGCTGACTTCGTGGAAGAGAATTGTGGACCTTTTTGGGCTGTTTTACTTGCCATTTGGAACTTTTAAAAATATTATTTTGGGGGCTGCCCTTGCTCGATACTTACACTGTTTTGGGGATTGTTGAAGCTGCTGCCCGGAGCCAGAGTCGTAGGATCGCTGTGTAAGCTTGTTGGTTGTTGCTCGGAGTCGTAAGAGGTCGTAGGATCACCGTATAAGCTTGCTAGTCGCTGCCCGGAGCCGTAGGAGGTCGTAGGGTCACCGTATAAGTTTGTTATCTACTGCCCGACGCCGTAGGAGGTCGTAGGATTTTAACAACTCCTTTAGATTTACGAGTACTTTTGAATTTACGAGAGTCCCTTGGATGAAGTAACCCACGGTTGTTAACGAGATCTCCGCAATTTAAATGATTTTAACAACTCCTTTAGACTAAGTAAATTCATAAGAAAATAGTGATACCAGAACGAGGGAACCGTGAGATCCTAACCAGTGTCGCTCTATCAACTTTAACCCCCCCATAATGTTTGAATGACAACAAAATCAAGACCTTGAAACACACTTGGTAAAACCTTTTGAACCTTAAACCTTAAGACTGCTACTTCGACAAGGAGTTTGGAGTCAATTTTGTGGGCAACACGACAAGGAGCTTGGATCGAGCAATAAAAGAATCTTTTTCAGCAATCTCTCTCTTTAGTCTAAATAACAACACATAGGAATTCAAGGTAGCTCGCCCAGCGCGATGTAAATCTTCACACCCTCTTTAGGCTCCTGTGCAGTCATGTTGTGCAACGTAAGTGCTAACTCGCCTAAGATTCCGAGATTGTCGTATGACACGACGTAAACCATCATATCACTGCGAGCTATTTGCATAATCGGATATTATACAAATGTAAGGGTCAAATAATAAAATTGACAAGATCGAACAAAAGAATAACATCGCCTTCAAAACGCAACCACATAATAGGATAGTTTGGGAAGTCACTAAGGGTTCTCCTCTAGATCTATGACGTCCCCTACCTTTTCTTTCCTTTGGAATCCTGAAAATAATTGTTCATATTTAAGCCTCCCACTTGTTTTTCCACGTCCTACTTTGAAAACATAAACCATGAAATCTTGAAAACTAGTAGCTATGATCATTATCAAAAGTTTTCTCAAGTGACCCCAGTCATTTGGTATGTAATTAACTATATGGGGTTTACCTCTATAGAGAACTTGGAACCCATATAAATAAGAAAACTTGTCGGTCACACCTAAAAGGTTCGCATGTCAAACAGATGTCACAAATCTCTTAGTTTGCAGGATTGGGTCCATCGCCGAGGTATACACTTACATTTCGGGAAGGTATAGTATTCACGATATCGGACATGATTATGCAAACTATTAGAACGAGATCCATTTGGACTCATTTTTCAAAAATTAAAACATATTACTTTCAAAAGCCAAGCTATATACCCCTTATATTAAATTAAATTTCAAAATTATTTTCAACTTTCAAAAAGTTGACCGACAAACACCAATTAAACAAAGCTAATAAACAAGCCACTAACAAACATTCATGTAATTATGCAACATAAAGCAACATCAAGCTTATTCACTGAAATGGAGAAATAAGAAGAGACTACAGGAAAAAACAAACTTAAAACATACATAATTAATTCAAACAAATAATTATTATGCTCACAAATAAATTTTTAAAACGATGTTGTACTTCTCAAAAAAAAAAAAAAAAAAAAAAATCAATAAGATGAAGTAATCAATAGAGAACACAAAAAAATTATGAATATTTAATAGAATAAAAAGCATTCCAGGGGGTAAAAAGGTTTAAACCAAATCTTTAAAATGGCCATATCACTTTAATCTCATAGAAAGTCAAGATAATTTATGCAACTAAAGAAATAAAAAAGGAGCAAATCTCTTATGCTTTATTCCAATCTTCTTCACTTGGCGAATAGATGTAAGATGGATCTCTTTCTTGATAATGCTGAAATAAATCCCCCCAAGCTTCGCTAGTGAGATAGTCAATTGAAGTTGCTTTAAAATACCAATGAATGTATTATTCGTGCACTTTAAGCTAAAATAAAATTTTATGCTTTCTCTCACATTATGAATGATAAGACCTATCATGAAAAGTTCAACTTGCAAGGCAGGATTGAATGTGTGCAAGGTTTCAAATCAAACAATTTTTAATTCATAGGAAACTTTACTGAATGTGAACGACATCTCACAAAATTCCCATTATTTTATCATTATGTGAAGCATTGTCTAGAATCACAATAGAGACTATAGTATCAATTTTGCACTCTTTCAAGCACGCATAAAGAGCAAACTAAAGGTCATAAGCTCTATATGGAGAATTGGCATCAACAAAATTTAAGAGATTTTCTCTCTATGAATTTCACTACTTAATAGCAGGATGTCTACTCACAATCATAAATTAATAATTCCAATTGAACTTCACAACACTTTCAAACTCTTCTTGATCTCATAGCCAGAAATTTATGCATTGGTTGTAGGCTGACCAAGAAAAAAATATGCGCATCTCTACCCCAATTCTCATACACGCGATGTGATTCAAATGATGTGCCCACGGAAGCGCAACTCTCACAGGAAAGTGGAATTGAAATGGAAAGTGAAGAAAAATATATAGAAAATGGAACAAGAGTGACCAAAATACTTAATAAATAAATATATTACTATTCAATAATTAATTAAGCAAGTTGTACTTAAACTAATTTTAATTAAACAAAATACATAATATGTTATCAAACTTATGATCAAACATATAACAAGCTACTTATTGAACAACAAAGAAAATATTCATGAATTCAAATAATTTAGTTGAATCGTTCTCAAGCTTGACAACTATAACCTTCAAGCATTTAAAAAGTGTTCAAGCTTCTAAATTACTAATTTCAATAAGTTGAACAAGTATTAGTAAAATTGAGTTCAAGCTATTGAAAGAGTGCATTAATTCATTTGCAATTCTTCTTTGTTCGCTCAAACATCAGAAAAGTCCTAAAAATAGCATCACTGAAGGATTTGCTCTTATAAACTTAAAGAGTATGATTCCGCCTAAATATTAAAATCATTATGAAATGCCCCCACAAAAAATAATTTCAAGCATGAAAAATACAAAAAATATATTTTTCTCCTATTTAAGATGAGTTTTATTGACGATAATTTCAAAATCTACAAGCGTCAATAATGTAACTATATTATCGCAACCATTTAGAATTTAGAATTTTGTTATTATCAAAGCTAAAAAATTATTTTTAAATTTTGCTTGTAATTAATTAAGTAAATTAGTGTTTGTATTTACAAGCTCATGATACTATTTTATTCCTAATTTTGTTATTATCCTAGGTTTGCAACCATAGTGGTACTACATTAATTGGAGCAGATTGTATTATTGCATTCTTCCTTCAAGTGCGGATCTTTTGTCAAACTGTAGCTTCTGTAGGAGCTCCTTTTGTAGTTGTTTTGCAATTACCATGGGCTTTTTTTATACCTTTTCTGCTTTCAGCCTCCCCATCTTTCTCTCATACATTTTTATTCTCTTTGCTATATCTACTGATATATTATTTTCCCTTGCAGAAAGTTTCAATCACCAAGGTAACGTTTGTCACTTCTAATTTTCTCCTCATTTAGAACCAATTTTTTTCACATTATTGATTTTTTTTCCTCAATTTGAACTAGAAATAGTAAAATGTTTTTTATGATTAATAGCATTTCTTCACATGAAAGTTGTATTTCTGACACATTATTAGGCATCATCTAAAACTAAATTGCATAAAAAATGTGCAGTAGAAAATCTAAACCCTAAGAACATCCCTATTTTCCCATAAAACTAAGTTATCTCCAATAGTCTTCTAATCAACATTCATTAAGTACATGATTTACTCTCTTTCTAGTTCATCATCAACATTAAGTTTACCAAAGTTATTCGGGGCCATATTAAAGAATCTTCAAAGCTCGTTCATTCCCGTAAAATATATTTGTTTGAAATATTAAAAATATTTACCATACATCTGTTGACCTCATTTTGAGGTCATTACTCTTTTTCTTAGGATCCTAGGATCTAGCTCTAGGGGTTCCTATTGACTATCTTAGAAAACTAGAATTGGGACTCACCATTTATAAAAATTTCAGCCATCTCCTATTTCTCTTGTGATGTCTCGTGTGAGTAGTCTCAAACCATTATCATATGGTCGAGTGGTTAAGAACTATCATGAGGAGACTCAAGGAGAAGTTCCCAATAAGATATCAGGCCCTAGGAAAAACGCTTCAGGGCTTTATCATCACACACAATCACAAAATACTCAAAATTCACTAAGTTGCACAAGATCAGACTTAAATTGAGCTTAAAAGATGGGTGAAAATGCTGACTGCTCCGGATGACCTCTGACGGTGAAACGGACTGCGCCAATACGTCCGGAATGTCAAGATTGCCTAAAAAGGACATTCAATTTTCTACAATCTGACGCACAAATAAAAATGCAAAAATCAAATTTTATTTTGGAAATATTAAATATTTTTATACTTATATCATTATTTATAATCTTAATAATAAACCCTCCACTCGTACATTCAATTCCCCATTTGATCCATCTCGTGGCTTGATCCCACGCGCTCGTCTGCTCTCCCTCGCATGCCCTAGCTCCTCCAATTGGCCGCACCCGAGACCGATTGATCGAGGCCATGGCCGCCGAGCCCGAGTCTTCCTCCCCACACGCGGCATTCCTCTGTCATTCGCGCACGCGGCTCGCCTCCTCAAGCTCTGCTCGACCGAGCGGCTTTCCAACAGAGAAAATCCACCTAGCCGACTCTTCCTCTGCCCTAGGCTGCATTTCCTCCTCCCTAAATGCTTTTTTTTTCTTCTCCCTTTACCTGATTCGGCGATCAGTGAGGCTGGTAGGTGGCTGCTCTGCTACTTTCTTTGCTATAAAAACCCCACTTGGGGAGGGTTTTGAGGTTGGCCGAAATTCTGAAAGGGTGGAGGTGCTGTCGGATTTTCTCCGGGCTTTGTCTTGAAGCTACTCTAGATTTGCATAAGAAAACCTTGATCCAGTGAGCATTTTGAGAGGAGAAGAGAAAGGATTTGGGGCATTTTTTTTATCGTGAACATTTTACCGTTGTATTCTTCGAGGCTTTCGGGATTTCTTTCGCATCAAGGATCTTAAGGGAGGTTTTCGCTGATTTTTATTTCACTAGAGTTTACTATTGAATCTACATCAAGAGGTAACATTCTTCCTCCTTCCTTTTACAAGCATTCAGAGGAGACATCTCTTTTACCCAATTCTCATGCCTTGAGTTTAATGAGTTCGTAATTTATAAAGATGTGTTTAGGAGATTTTTGCTATGAAGATTTCTTGTCTGGCGAGATGAATGAGCTTTCTAATACACGTCACTTAGAATTGCTCCTGAATGCATTTTCTAATGCACCTAGAGTTGGGAAATTAAGGTTGCTTTAAGAATTAATTAAGTTTAATGTTAAAAATGAGAATGGTTATGGAATTGGGAAGCTGGAACATATGAGTGAAATGCATAAATTAAAAATACATTTTCTGAAAAATGTGAAGGATGCTAGGGAAGCTTGCACAATGAAATTATTTGAGAAAAGAAAAGTTTAAATTTATTCTCAGTTTGGGGATTAGTTTTGGCTCTCTGTGGCTATCTTCTTTGTTCAAATTACTTAATTTTTCAAATTTCTTGTGTTGTCATTTACTTATTCGAAATACATGCTGATGGAATAATTGTTGCTGCCCTTATTTGAAAAGCATGCTGAAAGGAAACTTTCTGCTGGAAATCATTTCAAAGCTGGATAACATGTTGGTTCTAAGGATTCATGTGTATACTTATATGTTTCCTATTATTTGTTCCTATTTGAAACATATGTTGGCACAATACTTTAAAATATGAGACTACAAGAGGAATTTTTTTTAGTTGTTTTAACTCATTTGTTGGGGATCGGTTTTGGCTCTTTGGAGTTGGATCTTTGCTGAAATTTTCGTTTCTGGTTTGCCCCTATGTGGGCTCGGTTTGCCCATAGGTTGGGTGCGGTTTTGGTTCTTTTGGGTTGAAATTATAGCTAAAAATGTTTCTTTGTTTTCACCATATGGATGAGTTTGGTTTTGGCTTCATGTTAGCTGGAAATTGCATTTCATTTAACCCATATGTGGGGCTCGGTTTTGGCCATGTTAGGTGGGAATTATATATAAAAATTTTCTCTGTTTTGTCCCCTTTAGTGGGCTCGGTTTTGGCTTCTTCTAGGCTGGAGTTAACTGAAATTTTTTTATTATTTTTTACCCATTTAATGGGCTCGGTTTAGTTCCTTTTGGTATCATGTCTTGGCTGAAATCTATTGTTGTTTTAGCCCTTTGGTGGGATCAGTTTCACTTATGTGCTGGACTTGGTTTGTCTCTTGTGCTGGGCTCGGGTTTACTAACTACGGTTTCCTGTCTTGCCCCATTAATAGGCTCGGTTGGGTTGGAAATTCTTGATATGACGTTCCTTTTGAGATTTTTATGGGTAATCAAATTTGTCATCCCAAAATTCATGAATTTCAATATCTATCTCTATGTGGGGATGTTTGATACAAGTAAATTAACTCACTATCATGATAATTTATAAGAGTTTGTTCATTCACTCTCTTATGTATATCAAAATGTCAATACCTATGGTGGCTTTCTTTCATCGTCCATGCCCATGAGTTTAATTTTGGGGTTGTACTACTCTCTTTGTGGTCCCTGCTGTGAGAATCTTATTGTCCTGTTGGGTTGTTTTTCTGCTGCCCCCCCCCCCCCCCCCCCNAGTAGCACAATTTTATTGATATGAGTATTTAAATTCAATTACCCCCCCCGGCCGTGAGCCTCCACCTGCAAGTCTTCTATGATTAATGTGGTTGTTTTTGGGGCTTTTTCTCTCCTCATTGCCCCTGACCGTGAGCCTTGCTGCAGTGGTTCTTTGGTTTTGTGACATGGTTCAGGCTTGGTTTTCTCTTTGCTACCCTTATCTATAATCCTTTGCCCTATTTCTTGTTTTAAAGTGTGGACTTATGTTGATGTTTGGTTGTGCATTTCACAATTTCTACTAGTGGGCTTGCTATGAGGCTTGGCTGCCCTCTTTCCTGGTCCTACCCGTGAGCCCTACTCTCCCTCCTGTTGTTACCCGTGAGCCCTGTTCTCTTTCTTGGTCCTACCCGTAAGCCCTACTCTCCCTGTTGTTGTTACCCGTGAGCCTGTTGAATATTGTCTAGTTTATTTTTCCCCGATCATGAGCACTTCTGCATTTTCTAAATTGATGTTACATTTATACAATTGTGGAAAGATTTCAATGAAGAATGGAATTAAATGATTTTGACATCGGTGTGATTTTCTAGAAAGCTAGGGAGTTCCTTCTTTTATTGATTAATATCACTTCTTTTGTGAAATGCAAAAGGTTTGTACAATTTCATTTGAAGGAAACATAAGGTTGATACAAATTGGATTCATGACGGGCTTGAAAATTCATAAAATTGTCATTTGGAAAGGAAACCCTTCTTGGGTTGTTCCAATTATAAAATTTGAGAAAATGATATCCTCTGGATTGATTCAAGGATCTTAGGCTCTCTTTTCTAATCTTTTTGTCATAGTATTGAGGGTTGCTTCACCTTTTATCATTTCGGTTTTTTGGGTGAATCAATTCCTCCTCTCTCTCATCCTCATTTTTATTCTTTTTTTCCTTGCTTCTTGGTTCGGTTTTTTATGCTTATGTTTGATACATAAGTGCTCATATATAGTCTTTTGCTATATATGAAATCATCAAGCAATGTAGCAAGTATGCCGATCTTATTTTGGGGCTTAGGGCGATGATGACAAAGACACGACGGTGGTAGAGCAGAATGATATCCTACACACCAGAACTCAATTCTGGGACCTGATGAGCTGTAGGATGAAAGTATCATCCACCGACATAAGACTGGCGGGAGACTCGTACCTTCTTAGGTTGTTGGCAGTACTATGCCCGACAACGTGATCGACTCGTGGACAACTATACTTTTTTCAAATTGATAAAACAAATTGATAAAAACATATATAATATTTATAAAAATATTTTTTACTACAAAAATTGATATAACTTTCCTTTTGTATGCTTGAAATACATGTGCATGCTAAAATATAAATTTTAAAAATGTTATAACTTGGTTGTCCACTTGTTGATTATCGACACTGGGCTAAGGAGTATCCTCCTAAGTTAGATTCAGTAGGACATCCTTCTAGTGGAGTGGCGGGTTTTATACATCTGGGTGACCAATAGTAGCTTTCGACGTCCCTCAAGTACAAATATATATATTTGAGCCTAGCCCCGACCCGAGTGCTTACGATCCCCTATTTTTGGATTTTTTGTATGTTTTATCAGAATTTTTTGACAAAGCACTCATGGTTTTTTTCTCTGGGATTTTCCCGATGTTTTGATGGTTTTATTTGAATTATTACTCGTCAATTTTCTTGAGTTTTCCTTCATGGATTATTTGTCGATTCTCTTGAGTTTTCTAGGCAATGTTTCTTGTGTTTATACAATGAATAAGAACTAGCTTAAAGGAGCAGTAGGTCTCCCAAATATACAGGTTTGATTTACATTACAACATTTTATTTCACAGCATGTTATGTTGTTCCCCTAGCATGTCATATTGTTCTCCTGACATGTCATACTGTTCTCCTGGCATGTTATATTGTTTTTCTCTTTTATACCGCATGTTTTATTGTTTTGATACATATTATGCCTTAGTATAGGAATACTTAGTGATTACTTAGGATTAATAACAAACTTGAAGTTGCTACGACGAAGAACTTGGATCGAACACCGTGGGCAGCATGACGAGGACATACGGAAGAGTCACTTCAAGATGGATGTACAACATCAAAAAACATTCATATCACTAACAATACCTTAATTTAAATACCTTAGTTTAAATAACAATACATAGGATTTCGAAGTGGTTTGTCTAGCGCAGCATAAACCCTCACATATCACTTTTAGGTCTTTGCACAATCCTGTTGTGCAATCATAAGTCCTAACACTTTAGGATTCCGAGGTTACTGTATGGTACGGTGTAAATCCTTCTATCTTTTTAGACTATTTGCACGATCAGATATCGTGCGAATATAAATTCTAAGTTCTAAATAAATTGCAGGATTAAACATTAAATAACATCATTTTAAAAGATATAAAGTCAAACAATAGGATAGTTGGGAAGTCAGAGGGGTTTCCTCTGGATATGTGATATTCCCTACTCTTCATTCCTTTTAGGGTTTAGGGTTTAGGGTTCCTATTTTGAGTCACTCCCATTTGATTTTCTCATGTCCAATTTTGGAAACCTAAACTTTAAAATTTTGTTGACAAAACCAATGATCTTAATCGAGAGTTTTCTAGAATGATCCTGGTCATTTGAGATGTAATTAAGTATAGGTGTTTGCCTCTATAGGAAACTTGGAACCTTGGTAAAATAAATCATATCTAATCCTTATATTAGGTAGAAGAACTTGTTGGCCTCATATAAAATATTTCGCAGACTAAACGGATGTCACAAACTCTTTAGTTTAGATGATTGAGCCTACTACAAGTGATATAATTATTCTTCGGGATAAGTATATTACTTGTGGTATCGTGCTTAGTCATCCAAACTATCCAAAATGTGAGACTCACTTAGTCTCATCTATTTTTAAATTAAAATGTTATTTTCAAAAATTAAATTTACATCAAAACTATTTTCATATTCATAAACCTCATCTCTCTTTTTTCAAAAAATCATAAAATCCCAAAGTTTAAAAAGTTTAAAAAAAAATAAAACGGCCGACAACATCTGCACCTCTTTCTCAATCCACTGATGTTATTTTATCTACCCATCTAGCTGGTGTTTTTTCCTACCATGTGTTGTGATGTTACAATTCAATTACATTCACTTCTACCATTAATCTGACATAATAAGTCATTAATTTATCCTACCTAATTTTTTTCACACTTTCTTTTTAACATTTTCATTTCATCTAACCTCACCTCAGCTATAAATGATATAATAGATCTAGAAACTTTAAATCCATCACGACTAGATATATTCTTATCTCCTAAAATAACAATTGATAATTGTTAACATTATGCACACCATAAATATACAACATATAATCATTCGTAGGTCTTATAAAAATTTTCTTTTTTGTTGATCTTCCATTTATTTTAGCATGTTTCATCAGTTAAAACCATCATCTGTAAAAGAGCATAAACCAAAGTCCCGACATTTAATTATACTTTCTAAACTGATTCCGAATAAATTAAGAAATAAATAAACTTAAAGCTAGTTTTTAGCATAATCCTACTATAATTGCAAGCTCTTCGGTCGTTTATAAATATTTCTAAAACAAATCAATAAGCCATCACATGTATTTCTAATACCTTCCCTTCTCTATCTAGTTGCATTCAATTGATTTTGTCCGACCATAAGGAAGACAAAAAAAATGTTTAGCTGCTTAAAAAACTTGGCAAAGATTAGCGGATGCGTTAATTACAAGTATTCAAGTAGCAAACTCAACCAATAAAAAAACAATACAATCTCAACAGACAGTTGGTTCTACCAATGCTAGAGAAAGCTCAAACCCCACTTGAGATTTTCCTTCTGTCACTTAGCTCTTTATTACACTACAAGTGGCGGCCAGTGAGTTTGAGCATTTCTTTGGCAAAAACTAGACAGAACAATGTTCACATTTGTTAAAGTAAGTTCCAAATAATAATAACAATAATAATAATAAGTGAGTTTCAATCTTGATTTCGAGCCGATCCGATTTCGATTTGTGAACAATCCGATTTCGAGCAGATCTGAAATCGGATCATGGATCAATCCAAGTAAATTTCAATCTAATCTAGTGTAGATTGATCCAATTTTCAAGCCAGCTCGAATGCCACTTTTGGCTCATAAGATAGATCGGTCCAATTCAACCCGTCGTGGCCCGCTTAGCCAACCCACCAAAAAAATGTATTTTTTTTTGTGAAAAGAAAGGATTTGAACCCCTGTCACTCCGCTCAAGCAAAAAGGACCTCACCAACTGAGCTGGCAATGCATTATGCATGTAAAACTAAAAATTTAGGTGTTATTTATGTAAATAAATAAGAATTTATTTTGATTCTGATCCAAGCCAAGAACGAATCGAAATCAGATCAAAATAAACTCAATTCTTTAATTTGGCTTGTTGGTTCGAGCTAAAATTCAATCTGATTTCGAGCGATTCACGATCTTTCAGCCAATTTCACAGCCCTAGCAAGGAAGTCACATTCAATTTTTTTCCTAAAAATTATAATACTATTATTGGGATGATGAACTGAAATATTACTAATGATTGGGGAAAAAATTAATATAAAGAGGATAAAATGAAACTCAAGTAGCCCAACCAAATATAGAAATTGAGTTCACAAGAAAAGACATCNAGCGTCTGTAAGGTGGTATGTATGCAAAAATTCAAGTTTAGGTGTTGAGTGGCATGTATGTAAATCTTCCTTTTGAGATAATATCCAAACCCACGCCCATGAAGATGCAGTCAGTCAGTCAACCAAAAAAAGTCATGAACTAGGAGACAAAGGTAACCAAATTAGATTAAATAATTCATTAAATTAATACAGAAACTTCATATCAATAAGAAAATGGAGTACAAAATCTAAATAGTATAAGCACTATAATATGGGAGATGAAAAAAAAAATACACAAATAATCAGAATAATGCCATCGAGGGTCAAGCAAAATTCTAAGAAATGCAAACATAAATTATCAAATTTTGGAAGTGAGGACAAAAATTAAAACTCAAAATTGCCGTTCAAAGAATTAACACATCAAACATCAAAGCAAGATAGAGGGGACAATAAAATATCATATAATCTTTTTACAAGCAAGTCTTCCCGTAAGATAAATTCATCAGACACAACAATCAAACTGAATTAAAATATAGATAAGAAGCTCAAAAAATTTCGCAAGAAAATAGAAAAATAATGAATATTTGTTTAACGACATATATAACCCAGTTATAGAAAAAAAAATCCCATAAATTGGAAAGGTGAGAACAGGTCAAAGACTGAAGATAGAGAGAAACAAAAAAGAAAAAATTATATTAGAAATAATTATTGATAAACATACATAGACAAAGAAAATACATTGTAGGCGCATAAGGAAAATGAACCTATAGTGTTTAAGAAACAATAAAACCAATATGAAGAGAAAGAAACCAACACAAACAAAAAAGCCAAAATTATCAAAACCACAATCATCAAAATGTTGCTATAAAGCTATTTTTTATGTCAATATAAGGGGGTGATTGAGCTCTCCATATCACAATTGCATTGAATTTCAATTTAAACTTGCAAATAATTTGAGTATTTAAATTAAGGATTTGGATCCTATGAAATTAAAGGATTTGTACGAGCTGTTTTCATGAAAAAACAACTCTGATTTCATGCAATGAGTCCCGGCCATCCAAGCTAGATCGGATGGCTAGAATCTGTTATTGCTCCTAAATCCTATCAACTGCAATAACTGCCTATAATGCAATTCATTTACTGAGCACAAAATGACCCTCACAACCCCAAAAGTGACAAGAATACTTTTATTTCCAATGGGAATTTACAGACATACCACGTAATTCTTACATAATTACATATCTAACACCTAAACTTTCATATTTGCTGCATAACACACAAATCTTTAATATCACATAAATAATTCCATTTTTACTTACTTTTTATTAGTGAAATACACATTTTCATGTCACCAAAGTGTTATAAATGTAAATTAAAAATTTTAGGCATTAGATATGTAAATATATTAGAATTGTCTGGCTTGTGTGCAAATTTCCCTATATCCAAATGCATTCCCTAGCACCAATGACGTCACATACCTCGAGAATGGTTGGTACAACATTGAAGACCATAGATGACAAAATAAAGTTAATTGCCCGGCTTCCTCGGTCAATTATGCGATTCAATGCGCCAGTTTGACGGCTGAATATATAGAACCACTAAAATTATGATTTTGCATGGTGATGACACTAGTACGAAACTCAAATGTCATTAGGATTCAGAATTAAAAAAAAAAAGATTTATAAAATCAATACGTCTTCCTTAAAGTACCTTAAATGATACCGAAGATCAAGATCATGCAAGTGTGCAAAGACCTGCAACATAATGCATAAATCACTTGTTATGTACTACCAACCATTTGTTATGGCATTGTCGAATAAATTAGATCAACATTGCAGAATATAAAATGGAAATATAATAATTATTTAAAAATGAGAATCAAATAAAAATATTAAAAAGAAACAAAATAACTCAGAAGTTAAAGAATAGTTAATTTTAAAATATGAAAAAAAAGTCAAAGAATAAGCCTAGGCTGTAGTTTTGAGTTTAAGATAACTAAATACTAGTAATACAAGTATTTACAAAAAATTGACAGTATTACAACATAAGGCATGGTGAATAAAAGACAATAACTCCATAATTTGTCAACTAAGTAAATTGCTAAAATAATCTCGACTATTTACATGGACTCATTTTAGTCCCCGGATCTATAAAAGTGTCAAATTAGTCACAGACTCTTTCAATGAGAGCTAAAATAATCCTCCCTGAGGATTATCAACCAATATTAAAAGAGTCGAGGAACAAACTTGGCGCTTTTATACACTTTGGGATTCAAATGGCCCCTTCCAAAGAGTTGAGGGACCATTTTTACACTTTCTCCTTCGTCAAATATCTTTGGCAAAGATTTGATGGCATAAAAAAAAGACCTAATTTGCCACAAGTGATCCTTCCAAGCTTGCAGTTGGGGCTCAATACAATAACAAAAGAGTAAATAATGATGGAGTAATAGAAGTGTGAGAGCGAAAAAGGAGGGGCTTGTGAGAATGTGTGTTTGTGAGCATGCAATTGTTGCCACTCAATGACACTAGGATGTGTAGCGTACGAAGGAAGAAAATCTCATTGAAGCGCACGAGCAGTGAGCAAGTAGGCAAGCAAAGCATGAGCAAAGGCCAATGCAAAGCTAACAAGCAAGCCATGGTGAATGAGCTATTCAAAAGTTAAGGCCACAAGTGGATCGAGTTAAACCAAGCAAAAGCTTGCTCGAGGTTGAGCTCATTTACCGAAACTCTATTTAAGCTTGACCACAAACTCAATTTGATTATTTGTAATAGTATTCAAACTCAATTTATATAAAATTGTGATTGTTGGAGCTTGATTATGGCTTGGCTCATTAGCTAACTAAGAAAAAAGTATCTAGCTTACAAGCAAGCAACATTATCGAGCAGCTATTGAGTTTACTAACATGTCTTATCCAGCCTATTGAGCTTAAAGAAAGAGGCTTTAATTAAATTAATTGCCAAATAAATAAGTATTTTAACGAGCATAAATAAGTAGCTTGTTTACATGAACAAAATTTATCTAATATAAAAAAAATAGGAGACCTAATATAATCACAAATTACATAATAATGTAATCAAATCTTTATAAACATATCATCGAGCGTCTTAAAAAGTTTGTTCTTAAGCTTTAAATGATATTGCTCATGATAATAAATGGCCGTTAATATCAAGTTATTCAAGCTTGTTTGTTTATCAATCAAATATTCATGAGTATTTAAACTTATTTGATTTGTTAATTAAACAATCATGAACAAGATTTAACAAAGCCAAGCCATGAGTAGTTTGTCAAGAGTATTGGTTCATTTACAGCCCTATAAATAGTGGCAAGCGTAATAGTTCACGCGAGGTGTGCGGAGAAAATGACACAAGCATATAAGAAAAAACTCTCTTTGTTTTGGCCTTCCTGCACAAGCTTGTTAACTATATTCTTGAACGTATAAAATAGAATTGAGATGAATAATAAATTGCTTATGTAAAATTGCTATTGTCACATCAGATCATAATAATTGTTTTATTTGGGTAACAATGCAGTGTTTATGTTAAAATCATCAGGTTTATTTTTAGAATTCCAAAACTACACATATAGAGATAAAGTCAAAAGTGTTATAAAATCATACGATGCAACCAAATTTGATTATCAACTATTAATAACTTTTAAAAGTAAAATTATCTTCAATTATAAGGTTTCCTTTAATGTGGAAACTAAAGATAAATATAGATGTAATCAACCTAGTTCAAATCACACTAAGCTATATCACCTCTATACTATAATGTAACGGTTGTTATTACAATTAGTACAATAGCCAATACAATTAATACAACAAAATACACAAAAAGGCTCCACAAAATTTTCAATTGTCCTCTTTCATTTTCATTAATTTAAACTAAGCCTTCATCTTCTTGCGCTCTTTCAATATTACAATCATAAACTCATCTCAATCTTACACTCAACCAATTGAGCTTTGATCAATGTTTTTGGCACACCAAGCGTGTCGCAATGCATAATGAATCCCTTCACCTCGAAGAGAGAACTAGGAGTTTTTTTCTCTAAAACACTCAAAATCGTACTTTACACTATTAACCCAATCAAATTTAAGATGTTCTAGCATTATAGTCTTCTGCTCTCACTTGTAAGATACAAAACATCACATTTTCTGTTATCAGCCGCATATTATATTTTCCAAAATTATCATCTTAGACACTTTTACCACCTCCACTAAGAACAACATTGGTAATTTTTGAATCATTGCAAAGTGTTGTCAACGGGTCTTGAAGTCTACATGAAGCTTAAGCTTCATCTACTTAATTTGATCGCCTCTTCTTCTACCAGAAGATCCAACCAACTTTATTAGTGTTGAATTGAAACCCTAGGGTGGGAACACACTGATCGGAGAAATCCCCGATATCAGGGTTATTACATGCTCAGGTTCCCTACAAGACAGCAATCTGCATGGTAACTAAAAATTTTCTGCAAATTGTCGTAGAAGCCGTTGAATCAGCACGAGAATCTTTGTCAACTCTATCATGTATCTCTTCCATGCAACTCGGTTAAAAAGCTCAACTCTGCATCCTATATTGCCCTAACCATGGTCTTGAGTGTCACTAAGGTCTTGAGTGTCACTAAGGTCTTGCAAACCATCATAAATCATCATCATCTCGTCTCCCTCACGGAACTCCATTGTTAGAAGTTTCCAATTCATCTTAGCTTCCCCTCAGGGCTATAACAATTTTATCCACAATATCAAGTCAGTGCTCCCTAAATCCAAGGGAAAAAAAATTCTAAATCACCTGAATAACATGCAGCTTTAAAATCACCCCCTTACAAAATCCCCTCCTCTTCTCAACCTGTCCATCCCCATCATGATTCCAAACTTCTAGAGTCAACCATATCAAGTCTCAATTGCTTCACAAATTGAGTAGAGAAGAAGTTGTGGGTGGTTCCACTATCTACCAACAGTGCTACGTTTCGCTCTCCTATATGTACCTGAATTTTCATTGTGTGGTTTAGAATTAACCCCACCATTGAGTTCAATGAGACTTCTGCCACGTCCGAGTGAGGGTGTTACTCTTCCTTGATCATAACCTCCTTTGTTTCTTCATCCTATGTCTCCTCCTCATCACACAGTGAAAATCTGTAAGGTCTAATATTTGCAACAGTGCTCAGGGGCTAACTTCTCGTTACACCAAAAACATAATCGTTTGACTTGTTTCTCATGAATGTCCATCTTTGTAAGGTGTTTAAATGTCAACCCCAATCGTGGCCCATTATTCCTGTCACATGGAGCCTCTCTTCGGAATCCCGTTGTTTGAGTTTTTGCTATCGTCATGGCTATAGCATATCAATATGACACTCAACTTTGTTGACCTCATTTTGAGGTCATTACTCTTTTCCTTAGGATCCTAAAATCTAGCTCTAAGAGTTCCTATTGACTATCTTAGAAAACTAGAACTGGGACCCACCCTTTTAAAAATTATAGTCACATCCTATTTCTCTTGTGATGTCTCGCATTGATGATCTCAAAACCATCGTCGTTTGGTCGAGCGGTTAAGGACTATCCTATGGAGACCCAGGGAGAAGTTCCCAATAGGATTTCAAGCCCTAGGAAACCTCTTCAGGACTTTATCATCACACACACGCACAAAATGCACAAAATTCACCAAATTGCACAAAATCGAACTAAAATTGAGCTTAAAAGTTAGGTGAAAATGTTAACTTCTCCGAACAACCTCCGACGACAAAATGGACTACGTCAGCGCGTCCGGGACACCAATTTTAGCTAGAAAAGACACTCATATCGTCATAATTCCGCACACGAGAAAATTGTACGAAAATCGATGAATTCATCAAAACGACCTTCGATGAAGAAACGGACTACGTCAGCGCGTCCAGAACGTCAGAATTACCTAAAAAAGACTTCAATTTAGTTATGTTTTAATGCACGAATAAAAAAGACGAATCGAATTTTATTTTTAAGAAATATTAAATATTTTATATATTTTATTACTTATAATATTAAAATTATAATCTCAAATCCTATTTACCCCTTTATCCACACATTTATCTCTTCATTCGATCCATCCCATGGCTCGATCCCGTGGCGTTTGTCTCGCCCCCTTGCGTGCCCTAGCTTTTGTGAACGATCCATGTAGCAATCTCTTCCCCTTCTTCGCGTGGCCTCTAGACCTTTCGGCTCTCCAATTGCAAGGGCCGAGCTGGCCGACCCTTCTCTTTCTCGAGGTTTTACCATCTTCCTCTTTACTGTGGGGATTCTTTCCTCGTCATTTGATTCGACTACCAGTGAGGCTAGTAGGTGATTGTTTCCCTCTCTTCTCTGCCCATAAAAAGGCTTCATAATGCACTATTTTGGGTTGTTGAAAATTTTTTGAGAGAAAGGGAGGTTGAGTTTTTACTGTCCGAGGTTTTAGGAGGAGAGGTTCTGCCAAAATTTCTTCTTGGCTAGGTTCTCGGGTGTTGAGAGCTTGAAACATTCGTGGGTTGCTGTTTTTCGAGGCTTTTAGGAAGGAAAGTTTTGTCGAAGTCCTTTCTACGCTAAGTTCTTGTGCGTTTGGAATTTGGAGGATTTGTTGGTTGTTGTTTCCCAAAGCTTTTAGAAAGAAGAGTTTTGTGGGAGGTATTTTCTTGAATCTGTCTTTTGGTTTCTCTTTGAGTCTGCATTAAGAGGAATTTATCTTCCTCCTCTGATTTGCACCATTTTGGATGGCATCTGAAAACACTTTTTTGCTCTTTTAAAGCATGTCGAAATAAAATTAAGGCCTGTTTTAAGATTTAAGCATGAATAGTTCCTGGAAATATTAAAATGTAGCATGATATGGTTCCCTTCTTTTCTTTTTCTACTCAAGATACATGGAATGCATGTTAGGAAAGTTTTAGTTGTCATTCTATGGAATACATGTTAGGAATAAAAAAGCAAGGTTGAAGTTCTTTTTTTTATATACTTATCCAAGTGGATGTTGAAATTAGTTTCAAAGTTGGATGACATGCTGGCTCTAAAGATTCATGCATACTTATATGTTTATTGTTATTTGTTCCCATTTGAAACATATGCTGGCACAATACTTTGAAATATAAGGCTCCAAGGGGAATTTTTTTTTTATTTGTTTTGCCCTTATGCTGGACTCGGTTTACCCATGAGATGGGTTCGGTTTTGGCTCTTTCGAAATCAAATTTATGCTAAAAATTTTCTCTATTTTTTACCCACTTGTTGGGCTCGGTTTTTTTTTTTTAATTCTTTTGGAATGAATGAATGTTGGAAATATTTTCTCAGTTCTCCCATTTGGATGAGTTCAATTCTAGTTCTTTTGGAATTAAATTATAGTTGGAGGTATTATTTTCGGTTTTACCCATTTGCTGGACTTAGTTTGTCCCTTGTGTTGGGATCGGTTTGCCTCTTTGGTGGGCTTGGTTTGGGTACTTTTGGTATTATGTTTTGACTGAAATCTCTTGCCGTTTCAGCCCTTTGGTGGGCTCGGTTTGGTAGGGCTCGGTTTGGTTGGAGGCTCTTCTTTAGCGTCCCTCCCAAGATTTTTATTGGTAATCAAGTTTGTCATCCCAAAATTCAAGATTTCAACATCTACTACTATGTGGGAATGTTTGATAAGAGCACTAATCATGCCTTATGTGATGAAAGTGATTTCAATTTTAATGATTTATAATATATATATATATATATGATTCGTCCATTCACTCTCTTATGTATATCAAAAGAAATGTGATGATAATACCTAGGGTGGCTTTCTTTTATTGTCCCTGTCTGTGTTATTGTCCATGTCCGTGAGTTTATCTCGAGGCTTGATTGTTCTCTTTGTGGTCCCTGTCGTGAGCATCCTAGTGTCTTGTTTGGTTGTTCTCTGCTGCCCCTGGCCGTGAGCCTTCACCTGTAGTTCCTTTATGTTAAATATGATTATTTTGGGGCATGTTTTTCTCCTCTCTGCCCTTAGCCATGAGCTTTACTGTTGCAGTTTGTGTTGTGTTTGGCTTGGACTTAATTTTCTTCTCATTTTTCCCTGGCTATGAGATTTCTCTTATGACTCTTTTATGTTGAAAGTGGTTGGTTTAGGCTTAAATGTATGATGATATTTCCTCTTGCTACCCTTACCCGTGAGATTAAATGTGGTGGCCTTCTTCCTACTGTCTTGGTCGTGAGCCTTACCTTGTGTTTATTGCCCTCGTGGCCTTCCTCTTGTTGTCCTTACCCGTGGGTTTATTCTGTGGTGGCTTTTCTTTTCTCTTGGCCCTACCCGTGAGCTTAAATGGTGGTCTTCCTCTTGCTACTCTTACCCGTGAGCCTTACTTTGTGACCTCTTCGTGGAATAAGTTGAACTGGTGGTTTTCCCTCTCTATTGCCCCTAGTCATGAACACGTATATGGCTTTGTCTAGATAATTTCATGTTTGTGTGATATGAAAAGCTTTCACTGAAGGATGGAATTAAATGATTTTGACATTGTTATGATTTTCTGGAAGGCTAAAAAGTTATCTCCTCTATTGGTTAGTGCCCCCTCTTTTGTGAAATATGAAAGGCTCTTAAAACTTCATTTTGGGGAATCATGATGGTGATATGAAACATATTCATGAAGGATTTGAAAGCTTATAAGATTGCTATTTATAAAAGAGTTCTTTGGGGATTTAATATTAAAGTTTGGATAACATAAGTACAACATTTGGGTACAAATTTGGATATGTAAGTACATATAGGTGGTGGAGCCATGGGTATAAGTGGTACATTAGTTTTGGGCCCTTTTCAACCTATTTGAAACAAAATGTGGAAATGATATCCTCCTTTGGTTGATCCAATTATAAAAGTTGAAAAAATGATCTCCTTTGGATTGGTTCAAGGATCTTGGGCTCTCTTTTTAGATCTTTTTGTCATGATTTTGAGGGTCGTTCACCCTTTATCCTTTCGGTCTTTTTGGTGAATCAATTTCTCCCCTCTCATCCCCATTTTTATTATTTTTCCCTTACTTCTTAGTTCAGTTTTCTGTGCTTATGTCTGACAAATAAATGCTCATATATAGTTTTTTGTTATATATGAAACCATCAAGCAAGGTTGCAAGTAGGTCGGCTTTGTTTTAGGGCTTAGGGCGATTATGACAAAGGCACACCGGAGGTAGAGCAGAATGATATTTCATCCTACGATATTAGGACACAATCCCGGAACCTAATAAACTGTAGGATGATAATATCATTCACCGACACAAGACTGGCGGGGGACTTGTACCTTCTTAGGTTGTTGGCGGTTCTATGTCCGACGACGTGATCGACTCGTGGACAACTATGTTTTTTTTTCAAAATTTATAAAACAAATTGATAAGAACAGATACAATATTTTTACTACAAAATTTGATATTCTTTTTTTGTATGCTGAAATTCATGTGCATGCTAAAATATAAATTTTAAATGTGTTACAACTTGTTTGTCCACTTGCTAATTACTGATACAGGGCTAAGGAGTACCCTCCTAACTTAGGTTTAGTAGGACACCCTTCTAGTTAAGTGGCGAGGGGTTCTATACATTCGGGTGACCGATAGTAGCTTTCGACGTCCCTCGAGTACAAATAAATTATATTTGAGCCTAGCCCCGACCTGAGTGCTTGCAGTCCCCTCTTTTCGGATTTTTCGTATGTTTTATTGGAATTTCCAGGGAAAGCACTCGTGATCCCTTTTTCCGGGATCTTCCCGAGATTTTAATAATTTTCTTGGAATTGTCATTTGTCGATTTTTCCAGATTTTTCCGTCGTAGGTCATTTGTCGATTTTCTTGAGTTTTACAAGAAATGTTTCTTTTGTTTATACAATAAATATGAACCCGCTTAAAAGAACAGCAGACCTCCCGAATATACAGGTTTGATTTACATTATAACATTTTATTTCACAGCATGTTATACTGTTCTCCTCCTTTACTGTACATTATATTGTTCTTTTCCTTTATATTGCATGTTTTATTATTTTGTTACACATTATACCTTAGAATATGAGGTCAGTAGTCGGTTTTATAAGAGGTACCCGACAGCAGAGCATTGACTAAACAATTGCATATAACTTTAAAACTAGCATCAAACACAAAGATGCTAATACGAGGAGCTTGGAGCGGATACTGTGGGCGGCATGACAAGGACATTCAGAAGAACAACGTCAAAACACATTCAGATCATCGAACATTTTTCTTAGTTTAAATAACAACTCATAGGACTTCGATATAGTTTGTTTAGTGCAACGCAAGTCCTAACCTTATTTTTGGGTGCAATTATAAGTCATGACACTTTTAGGATTCTGAGGTTACCGTATGGTATGGTGTAAATCATTTTATATTTCTAGGTTATTTGCATGATCAGATATCGTACGAACATAAGTTCTAAATTCTAAATAAATTGCAGAATTAAACATTGAATAATATCATGTCAAAGTTATAAAGCTAAATAATAGAATAGTTAGAAGGTCATCGAGTCTCCCTGGATCTGTGATATCCCCTACTCTTCGCTCCTTTGAATTTTTTAAAATAAATGTTCCTATTTGAGCCACTCCTATTAGATTTTCCTATCTTCAATCTTAGAAACATAAACTTTGAAATCTGAAAGTAAAACCACTGATCTTTAATCGAGAGTGTTCTTAAGTGACCCCGGTCATTTAAGATATAATTAACTATAGGGGCTTGTCTCTATAAGAAACTTGGAACCCAGGTAAAACAAACTCTATTTAATCTTTATATTAGGTAGGGGAACTTGTTGGCCTCATGTAAAATATTTTGCAGGTCAAACGGATAACACAAATTCTTTAGTTTAGGTAATTGAGTCTTACAAGTAATATGTTTATTCTTCGGGATAAGTGTATTACTTGTGATATCATGCTTAGTCATCCAAACTATCCAAAAAAGTGATACTCGTTTGGTCTCATTTTTTTTAAATTAAACTGTTACTTTCAAAAAATCATAATTCATTTTAAACTATTTTCATATTTTTCAAAAATTAATTAACGGCCGATAAACTTATGTTGCTCCTATTAGCCTATTCCATTGGATTTTTTTCTTAAACCAACTACGCAAATTCCATAGTTTCCTCCAATTCTCGTGGTCTCAACAGACATAGAGTTGCTCAAATCTCTAACTTCAGCCCCTTCATGAAGTTTCCTTTCAACACTACTTCTGATAACTTTCTCAAACAGCAGGATAACATCTCAATTTTCTCCCTATAAACTATGATTAACCCTTTTGGACCAATGCAAAACTGCTCATATAAATCTCCTTCTCAAGTGATTCTGAAATGCTCCAAAAATCGATTTTTCATTTCTTCACATATTTTAATTAGTTGATGTTGTTCTCTTCATTGATACAACGCTAGAGCATTCACATCCAAACACAGAGCTGCCACCATCAATTTTTCTTTCTTTGTCAACCCATTAACAGTAAAGTGTCACCGCGCGATAAACTGAAACATAAGCAACCTCCACTTTGAATATTAACATTTTTAGCTTCCTTATGTGTGAGTCTCCTCTACATTTTAAACATAATATTGAAAGATTGAACAAACTATGAATTTGTTTTTCCGAACAGTGGAGCAATAATTTCTATTTATCCTTACTCATTTCTTTATTTTTATTACTGCAAAACAACCTCGTAGGATAAACCTTGAAATACTAGGTTGCCTTTTTTGCATCACAAGTACTTTTTTGTTGCGTATATCAATATTATCATATGATGAGTAATAAGAGATAAAATATCAAAAATATATATATTTACAAGTACAAGGCTCTTTAGTGAATCTACATTAACCAAAAAAGGAAGAAAAAGAGATTTTTGAAGGCCAAGTGTTCACCTTCCTAGAAACAGTGCGGATCGCTCTCAATGATACCTTTGAAAATACAGCATTTCTCAGTTCTGTTCATAGAATAGCAAATTGATGAATATATTTTGCTTAAACTAGAAAACAAAAAAAAACAAAAAAAAAGGTTCTGAGAAAAGAAAACGCTTTCTCAAACTAAATTAAATAACTTAAATAATTGATTTTATTGTTCAAGGCAGTGAAAAAAAAATTGTTGAAACAAAGCAGGAGAGGGATTTGAAATTGGGGGAATGCTGGTCTGAATGATATCAATAAATTCCAATAGAGGTTTGGGATCAACCTATCTTATGAAATCATGACATAATGGTATGTAGGTTATTTGGATCCCGTAAATGTGCCAATTATTTTAAATTTAAAATTTTTAAGTTCAAGTTCTCAAAAAATAATTACATCTTGAGTGGTATCCAAGAAAACTCTTAATTACAGAATCTTGCCTATGTTCTGCTTGTGTTTATTCGATGATAATGAATCATTCTATTGAATAATGCAGAGACTCGAAATAAAGATAATCAAAATATATGAGCATCAAAGCATAATTACATAGACAATTCTCGACGTGGTAAAGATGGTGAAATCCTCCGACAGCTAGGGTGTATAATGTGGTGGATATGGACTTATAAGATAGTGAGGGTAGGTGAGCTCTTAGAACGAGAGAGACATAGTCATAGAATTGTAATACAAAAAAAAAAAACCCTAATCATGAAGGAGAAGAAGATGAAATCTTTCCTATAAAAAGCTTTTTTGAATTTATTTTAGAAATATAATATTGGCCTACGGAAGCTCAAAAGAATGAAAGCCAACAAAGATGACTTCGAAGATGATGAAATTTATATTCTATAGCAAAAGACAATTCATGGATCATCAAAAAAGAAAAAAAAAATTATAACTCACAAAAGATAACAAAGAACAAAGGCTCTATAACTAGTACGACTTTGAAAGACAATTGACAATAAGTGCCGATCCTAAGGGATACAACCTATAAAGGGGAACTATCCAAGAGAAAGAGTCTATCCAAGGATAAGAAGGCTAGCCTAAGGGATAAGAAGACTAGCATAGCAACTAGGATGACTATACTAGAGAAAGAAAACTAATCTTACCATATCCTAAGGAAGAAGGAAGATATTCAGCCAAAAGAGGCAGTATCCATCCTAAGAAAAGGCTGACTAAACCAAAAAACAGGATAAATTAATCACTGGAATATGAGGACAACCCTAATCAAGATCTCTTAGTTGTCCGTCATCTTGAATCATTGTGCTCTAATCCTGCCAGATCGGAGGAGATGATCATACTTTTCTAACCAAGAGGATCCTTTTCCGCAACCTCATGTTGCGTTGACTGAATAAATCTTATAGACCTAGTGGTATAAAAGAGATCTAATCCAATGTTGACAACTAAGACTTGTAGTCCACAACCGCATGACCAAGAATACCAATGGAGGCTCAAGACCTCATAGATTGTGAATCTTCTAGACCAAAAGAAATCAATGTATTGGGACCTACAACATGACCACATTGATAATCATAAAGAAAAGAATGTTAGACGTACATCCTGCCGAATCAAAAATGCCACTAAACCACAACATGCACGAAAATGAGAGTTCAATCAAACTCAGATGGGGAAGAAGCAAATGCAGTTTAAAGCTATAGCTAGATGGAGAAGAGGCGTGTGTTAAGTATGTATCTAAGCTACATGTTCTCAAATAATCATAGGCTACATGCAGAGTCACGGGATTATGATATAACGTATCATTAGCAAAATTGGAGGCAAACATATCACTTGTTTATACCTAGCATGATATATTAAATGTCAAATCAATACTCCTAATAGAAATATAGGCTAAGCGTGTTTTCATTTTAAAAAAAATGAACTATAAGTGAATGATGTGCACTACCAGAAAACTCTAGTCATCACAGATAATCTAAGCAATGTCAATTACAGAGCATCACAAAACAATCAATATTAAGTAATAAAAGTGCAATGAAAACAATTAAAGACAAATAGATGAAACTATAAATCTCTAGCCACTTACCCTCCCTAGTGATGCTACCTTAAAGACTTCAACAAAACAAATGATGGCAATGGAAAAAATATAATTTTGATCACATCACAACCACAAGTATGCATTATTAAAAACACTGCATCATGCTACATGCTACACAAACCTAGTCAATAAACATAACAAGAATGAGGCATATATGTCGCATATGCATGTGTAAATAAATGCAAAATCATGGATCATGTAGTGTGTAAACGGCCCAGTCATAATCATTTCAATCACATAGTCAATTTATAGAAATTATTTTTGTTGACAAAAGCTTTCATATTTTTCTTAAATAGACTATGCAAATGAGATAAATATATTTTTAATCAACATTTCTTTATCTTTTTCATAAAAGATATGTGCAACTTTCTTCCAATTATAATTTGTAACAAATATTTGGGGATTAAAAATGCAAAAAACAGAACAAATTTATGATGGTAGATTGAAATATTTTGTATTTTCTAACATAAGCAATTACTTAACATTAAAATATTTGTTTTTTGAAATCAACTAATTTCTTAAGCAATTTGATTTTCATACAAGACATTTCATTTATTAATTAAAATTATCGCTTCCTTGTGGTCATGCATTTGTATGCATAAATTAATCATACTACTTATTAATATTAAAACTAATGTTTAAAATTATGCAATTGGGTATTGAGGCTTTTTCAATCATGAAGCGAGGCACAAGTTTTATGGTGGTCGACGCGCATGAAAATTGCAAAAGTCAAAATAATGGGATAAAAATAATAAATCAGCATCATAACTTATTACTATTTTAAAGAAAGATATTTGCATTCAAGCTTGGTACCAATTGACAAATTTTGTTAATTGAAATAACAATTTGCATAAGGTCCAAAATATAATGTAACAACTTGCACAAAATAAAAATATAATGTAAACATCAATTGATCAAATCACCAAACTAACATAAAATATGATATAAATGTAGTATAAAATAAAAAATAGGATGCAAGATGAGTTTAGCAGAATAGATTTCTTTCACTCCTATTGGTCAACTAACATAATAATATTTATATATCTAAATAAAAATAAAAAAAACAATAAAAAAACGGAGCAACAAGGGACGACAAAGGCAAGGGGATCAGATGGAGACAGGTAGCTATAGCAAATCTAGTCGGGAACGACAGCGATAGCAAGCAAGTGGAAATGACGATGGTAAGTTTGACGGGGGAGGGAAGCTCTTATGCATGAGAGGGCGGATTCAGTTCATATGTGAATCATCTAATATATGAGGAAAAAAATCTAAGCACGAGAGGTGTATGCCTCAACAGAATTAAGGCGAGAAGTGTCCAAAGTGTGAGACGTACGCGTCGCCAAAATTGCTCAAGACATACGCATCAGAACTTATTTCTTCGAATTTGTCCTAAAGCAGGTCTCAAGGCAAGCTTCAATATGTGCAATTTTAAACGGTGATTAATACAATAATTTTAATATTAATAAATATAAAAGTTAATTTAGATTAAATATTGAATAAACAAAATAGAAAAAATATTATTTAAAAAATCAAATTTATTAAATGAAATTTTTTTGATGATTTTTAATAATATTCTAATATTAATTTTTGTATTAAATAATTAAGAAAATGAGAATATATGATCAACCATAGTTAAGTGACAACTTTTTTATGTTTGCATACTTTTGAAAGTGCATGCATTTAAGAAATTAGTTCATAGTTAAAACATTTTATAATTTATCTAATATTAAAATAAAATACTACAACAACAACAATAACAAGCCTTTTGTCCCATTAAGTGGGTCCGACTACATGAATCTTTTTTCTCCACTGTCCTATTTTCATATTTTCATTTAATTCTAATAAATTAAGATCATTATTTATACAATAAGCACAAGTTTTTTAGGTCTACCTCTACCTTTCTTAACATAGGTCGAATCTAAAGCAACTACTCATCGTTTAAGGAGACCAAACCATCTAAGATGACTCTATGTGTCAGCTACTGGAGCTACACCATCCCTTTCATGGATACATTCATTTCGCATTTTGACTCTTAAGTGTCAAGTCACGCATCCACCTAAGCATTCCCATGTCAACAAAAGTTAACTTAATTTTAATGCTTCTCTTCTAAAGGCCAACATTCTGCGCCATAAAGCATTGTAGATCTCACCACCATCTTATAAAATTTTCCTTCAAGTTTAAGTCGTGTTTTTCTATCACACAATAGGCACGATACATTCCTCCAAGTATTCAACTTGAATTTTACAAATAACATCCTCATCTATATCACGATCACTTTGAACAATAGATCTGAGATCTCTAAAATTTTCAAACCTTTTAATGCCTTGATCACTCATTGTTACAGCTCTAACATTAGACCAACTACTATTAAAATTACAATCCATGAATTCAGTTTTATAGCTACTCAAACGAATGTCTTTAGACTCTACTGTAGACCTCCACAATTCAAGTTTTTTTTTAACACTTTTTTAGTCTCATCCACAAGAAGAATATCATCAGCAAACAGCATACACAAAGGTACATCCTTCTATAAATGTCCAGTAAGAGAATCCAAAACTCAAGCAAAAGGATATGAGCTTAAAGTCGATCACTGATGTAATAAAATAGAAAAATACTTGGTCATTCCTCCTGTTCAAACACAAGTAATACCTCTAGTATACATACCTTTAGTGATTTGAATATAAGTCATACCAACACCTTTCTTTTCTAGAACTCTCCAAAGAACTTCTCTTCGAACCTTACCGTAAGCATTTTTTAAATCAATAAAAATCATATGTAGATCCCAAATCCTCCTAATTATCTCTGCACTTCTTCATGAAACCTCTCAATAAATGTATATTTTTCATGGTAGACTTGCACGGCATAAACCCCAACTGATTATGAGAAATCTTTGTATCACGCTTTAACATAAGCTCAATTACTTTCTCACATAATTTAATGTGTAACGCATTAACTTCCTCTATAATTTGCACACTCTTGTCATCCTCTTTATTCTTAAAAATGGGAGCAAAATACTCTTCCTCACTCCTTAGGCATCTTTTTAGTTTAAAAATTAATATTAAAATGTTTAATAAGCCACGAAACTCCTAAATCTCCCTAACTTTTATTGGGATATCATCAGGTCCTACTGATTTTCCTGTCACAACATGGCCTGAGGCGTGGAATTAACCAAGGCGGATACAGGCGGCTGAACGGTAAGAACTAAGTTTTCTATATTTATTTATCATTCAATATACAAAAGAGTTACTAATTAAATTAAATTAAAGCAGTATATTAAATATAGCTCATTAACGGTTCTCCGCGACTTCTATAAACATTTCTCTTCTATTCCTCATCTTTTAATCATTTAATTAAACATGAAATGACAATTTAAAACAACAATAAGCTTAAACAAACCTAGTGAATACTCGTACTCCGAAACTACAGTAAGATAAGAAAAAAGAAAAGCAATATGCATGTCAATTAAGATTTTTATAAAACCAATATAAATACTTCATGTTACTTAATGAATCTTATTATATTAATAGCATATCTATATCATTATATATATGTACAACCATCACAGAATAAATCTAAAAATTATACCACCTAAAGTACTTCAATATCAATATTTTTTTCTATTTATATTGGGTGGTTTTATCACAATCAGTCGTGCACACACAAACACTTAAAATAAATTATAATTCATACGCTCACCACATTCAGTTCAATATATTATATATAATAAATACTAAAGCATGATAATAAATAGCTCTAAACATTCATAATAATGTGACTAATAAAAGAAAACATATATAAATCAAAATAAAACTTGTCTAAGTATCATCATCTACTAATCCAAAATAATAGAGAAGAACCAAGCTATCCCAATAAATTAAAAGTACGAGTACTCACCTTCATAATTATTAATTTGTTATTTGATTTCCTTCACCTCAACTCTTCCAAAATTGATGTCCACAATAAACAAGCGTATTCATTTCAAAACTTTAATTTTTTATCATTTTAATTACATATTAAATTTACATTATTCAAGTATTAAATTTTCATTATTTTACTTTATGAAATCCTAATTAATTTTATTTTTGCTATTAAAAATTCATTAATCAAATAATAATATAAACCCAAATTTCCTTGCCTAAGTTCGCTCGGTTAATCTTTCTCCCCCTCTAGCCCACACGTCTTACTTCTGTTTTTCTCTGTTCATTTTAGATCTCGGAGTCGCCAGCTTGCCTTTTTGTATGTTACCGTATAATTTCTCTATTCGAGTAAGTATTCCTCTCGAACCAAATGAATGACTCAAAAAGGAAAGGAAACGAATGGCGAACTAACGTACGACAACAAATAGGCAAACAAATCAAAAAAAAGAGACGGAAGGCTTATATAGGAATAATTGTGTGATGGGTCGAGAGTATACATCCAAATAGAATCGGATTGAAGTACCTCAGAAAAATAACATCCACGAGTAGAATCTCTATATAAGATACCTGTAACTAAAGAACCAAAAAGAACATTTTTTATTTTGGGGTCAAAAGTCTCCCAGATGAACGTATTTCTACTGGTTAATTACATCTCGAGGGATACCCAAGAAGACTCTCAATGGAAAGAGTTTCGCTTTATCATTATGAACCTGGAGTATAGGTTATCAAAAGTTGATTATTTCGTATGGAACAGTTTCGATACTTTGAAGCTCACGCTGCACCATCGGGCGGAGAATGAATCTCCCACGTCCCAATGGGTAGCGGCTTCTCGACTCATGAAACCTACGAAATAACCATAAATCACTTCAACGGGGGTATCTCAATATATGATAGCACATCTGAACCGTAAGGGCAGAGGACAAATCGTCGTATCCCGAACAGGCGGCAGCTTATCAATATTGGGCCGTCAAAGTGACACCAACAAAGTCAAAGGAGCAGAAGTGGCTCAACAGGGGTAGTCAAAAGGTAGGGAAGAGTAATCTAGGAGATAGAGGTAGTCAGGTCGGGGTACCACAGACCCGTCATCCCAAGCCACTAGGACCCTAAGTCTACCTGGTCGTGAAGTTAGTCGACCCAACACAACCTGAGATCCCTGGTCAGGAATCCGTGAATTGCATTATCCACGAGAGCCTCGGTAGTCCTGAGGTCAAAGAAAGGAAACTCTATCTTATGACTATAAATTGGAGCTCCAATAGGCGGGACTTATACCTGTCGAAGTGGCAAGGATGCCTCAAGAAAGAAGAGAAAGTGGAGGTTCGGCTACAAAGCTGGAAACGCTCCAAACAAAAGGACTTACACCCCGTCTGGGTCGGGGAGTCTTCTAACACCCTAGACGCACTACTAAACAAAAGGACTTACACCCCGTCTGGGTCGGGGAGCCTTCTAACACCCTAGGCGCACTAGATCCAAACAAAAGGACTTACACCCCGTCTAGGTCGGGGAGTCTTCTAACACCCTAGGCGCACTAGACAACCACCTATATGAAGACATGTTGGGTTAGTCATGTTGGAAAAGTACTGGAACTCCTCCTCGGAACATGCAAATATGAATGCAGTTATCTAGAGCGGCACTAAGTATTGTGGAGGCTCTATTAATATATGCAAGAAAGTAAATGTTGTAATTTTTAAACCCTGAATATTTTAATCCAAAATTTTAATTATCTTGAATATTTTATTTAAGATTTTACAGAAAATTAGGAATTTAAGTCCTAAAAAGCCTATGTTGTATCGTTAAACCCCAGATAAAACACAGAAAGAAAATAAGATTAACAAATACAAGTGCAGACATGCAACATGATGCAAAAAAAACAAAACAAGTCAAATTAAAATAATAAACAGGTCGGTGTCGTTGAGTCGGCAACATATCCCAGAAAAGAAAAAGGCGTTTGGACTCCGCATATATACATGTCTGGTCCTAATTCTAGACATCAATATAAAATGCATAATTAAGATATGGGGCACAAGCATCTTCTCATGGTCCCCTCCACTTGGTTCACGCGCTAACGTCTCAGAACCCGTGTCTGTATCTTATCTCTGCTACAAGACTCTCCTAGACTCTAAAAGTACATAAAAAAAGAAAAAGATTCAATTCTGCATGAAAACAAATATCAGCAGGAAAACTCACTTGCAAATAATGTATCATGAGTCATGCCTTAAAAGTGAGGGAGCTAATAGCACCTGCAAGCAAATGCGTCAAAAATAATTATTTGCTTCCCAAGAACGGTACATATGTGTGTGCATATAAAGAGGCATGGCTCCCTGCAAAAGAACGCCCTAACACACTACCAGACATATGCAGCATGCAGTCACACCATAAGCACAATGCAAAAGAAAGAAGTTTGACTAAGACAATCAATCCAGCAAAGAACAATTGTCAGACATAAAAAAAATTATCTAGCATCCTAAATCCTAACCTAGCACACCATCTAACGAAAAGTGCATCAGTCTAGTATCTAAGTGCGGGGTAAGTATGGGTTTGGTATGACTTTGACGAAGTCACTTTACTGGCCCCATCCTATGATCCAAAGAATCTAAAGAATGTCACGAAAGGGGATGACACCAGTTAGATTCATTGGTTTCTTAGAACAGTCATACTCATGTCAGTCCCGATGACATTGCTCATCGGGATTGACCCAGCAAGTAATGCTCGTTAAGGCATCACGACCAACACGAGAGTCACTCTCCTAACAGGTCTAGCCCGCTATCCATGCAAACATGCAAATGTAGATGATTAATCAAAATACAAAGGTGGGCATACTATAGTGGCAGTGGCCCTAAGAAGATGGACATGTCGTGGTGGCAGCGGCCCAAGAAGGTATGCCAATAAGGCAGTAAAAACAAAAGTGGGCATACCGTAGTGGCAGTGGCCCTAAGAAGATGGACATGTCATGGTGGCAGCGGCCCCAGGAGGTATGCCGATAAGGCTGTAAAAACAAAGGTGGGCATACAGTGACGACAGGAGCCTCAGAAAGATGGGGATGTCGTGGTGGCAGTGGCCCCAAGAGATATGTTGATAAGGCAAAAAAAAAACTAACGGAATGGGCATGCCATTGCGGCAGGGGGCCCCAAAAAGATGGGCATGTCGTAGTGGCAACGACCCCAGGGAATGTGCAACTCGGGCATATGATCATAATCATGCAAACATACAGATGCAAGGCGGGATGCAATAATGTATTCAAGCATGTGCACTACAACATGCAAAAATGCAAACACACATGCAAGACAATATGGTGGTGCAAGTAGTTGGTCGACTGGGTCGAGGGATCCGGTCGAGCCAAAGTGTCATGCCAATCGGCTCAAGGAAGCCGATTGAAATGAAGTGGGATGGTCGTCGGGCCGGGGCGGCTAAACGGAGCGAATTGAAGTGCTCGCCAGGCCGGGGCGGCCGAACAAAGTGAAGTGAAGTGAAATGCTTGCCTAGCCGGGGCGGCCAGAGTGAAGTGAAACGTTCGTCGGACCGGGGCGGCCAGACGAGATGAAGTAATGTGCTATGTGACATGCAAAATACAACATGCAAACATACACATGTAATAGGGAGTCATTCCCGTGCTAACGACCTCACCGGGGAACCCAGGATCGATATATAAAAAGAAGGTGATTGCCGTCTTTACTTTGGTGAGGCAAGTGGAGAACTTCTCATTGGATCTCTAAAGGAGGAAGTTCTTCATCTCGTCATGAAACGGGCTAGCAAGAACGATCTTCCCGATTTCACGACTCCTCCGAGCTTTGCAAAATGAGATAATGACTCGCATGTTTTATTTTGCAAAAATCTGTCTTTCGATCTTTCTAAAAGATTGGAACAACCAAAGCAAAGAAAGCTCCAATCTCTAAGATTTTTGTGCTAGGACTAACAGTCAAACCGGATTCACTCGGCTATCGTAAAAGAATTAGTTGCACAAGGGGATCGTATCATATAGATCACATCTAAGAAAGCAATCGATTCATCACATAGGAGCGCCGCCGCGCCGGCTTACGCCGACCGGTGCACACACCCCGTGTGGGCGATCGAACCCACACGCCTATCACATCTACAACCTAAGGCCAACTATGAAGTAAAATGCGAAGGGGAAGGAGGGTTATACCATCGCGTAGTTTATACGAAGCCTAAAGAAGTCCGGGGGAAGCTTGCACGTGAGGTGGAAGCCCTTCGTACCCTCCCGAACGATATTGATGTTCGCTGTCCAGCAACATCATGGTGGTCCGGCGAGGTGTATGGTCCCCGGAAAAGCGAGGAGGCAAGGTGGCGAATGTTAACTTGTCGGCGGTGAGCGCCGAACGCGAAGAAAATGTGAAGGGAAAGCCCAAAAAGTTTGAAGCTTTCTCTTCACTGTATTACTTTGGAGAAAACACAACACCGACAACGCAAAATTCGGTAGGACGAAGAAAATCCAGCAAGGTTGACCGGCTAAAAGAATAAGGAAGTGGACGATGGTGGTGGTCGGCGATTCCGGGAAGAAGAAGAAAAAGAAGCATAAGAAGAAGAAGGCGGAAGAAGGAGGAGAAGCAGGCAGAAGGAGGTGAAGGCGCAGGCCGAAGGAGGAGGTGGAGGCGCAGGCGGAAGCAGAGGAGGCGCCGAGAGTTGTTCGCTAAAATGGGGGGGAGGAGCGGGAGCCGCGAATCGGAGCTTTCGTGTCGCAATTCAGAGGAGTCGAATGAGGTCCTTTTCGCGAAAAAAAGGAGGGAGACGAGCGGTTCGCAAAAATGGAGAGAGAGGAGTCAGAGTTCTGTCGTTTCGTCCCGTATATGAGCGGGATGTTGGGAGGGATGCGTTTCGCATCCCTTGGGGAAGAGCCGAGTTTTTTTGCCTACTTTTTTTTTTTTAAATTGATGCTAACAGCCTCCTTCTATTCCCCTCCAAATCTGAAATTCTAACAAGAAGTCCTAAATAAAAAATTTTCTATTCATATTAAACTATTAAAATTAAACAATACCTGAACAGTCGGTACAACCACAAACCAAGTGAAATTTTATTACGTGATTCCATCTCCTTCCAACGCACCGAGCTCCTTCACTTCCTTCAATCGGTTACACGACACGGACATCTCCTCCGCTTCCACTATGCTCGAGCCTCCCACGTCGTCGCTTTCTACCTCTTCTCTTCAACGAAGGCTGACTAGGACACAGTCGAGCACGCCCTAACAAATTGAGCTTCCCTTCCTCCCATTTCCTTTCATCTGTGAGCACCACAACACTCTCCTAGCCTGCTCGACACAACAGGGAAGTCGACTTCAACAATTTCTCTCCTCTTTAGCTTCCCAACTCTCACTTCATCTCTCCCTCTATGATTGCCCAACTCCTCATTTCATCCCCCCCCCCTTTTGGTTCCTCTCGAGCACATGAAACGAGGCGTCACATTTCCACCCTTAGTTATTTTTTTAATCCTCATCAAGTTCATTTTTACTAATGTGGCGATAAAAATAAAAAATTTTATTATTATTATAAATATTGAGAACATTAAGTTCGATCATATTTTTAAAAAATTTATTGAAAATATTATCAAAATCTCACCCACTTGTGTTAAATATCATCCTCAAACAAATGTATTTTTTTATTTTCATCTTTAATAAACTTTAATTTTCTCTTATCTTTGTTTAGCTAAATTATACATATATCATTCACCCACTTTAGTATTCAATCTATTATAAAGATCACTAAAATCAAAATTCATAGTTTCACAAATTATTTACTTAGACTTCCTACAAGCCACATTAATTTTTTCTCAATTTTATAAGCTCTTACATTTAACTCAATTTTTGTAAGAAAACTTTATATTTTATCTTTTCTTTCACATTATTATTCAACCACCAACTATTTTTATTTATAAAAATTATTCTTTTGATTCTCCAAGTGCATCTTTTGTTGTTAGTTTAATAATGTTTGTTATTTTACCTCACATAAAATTAGCTTCTTTATAAAATTTGAAGTTTATTCATAAAAATAATTTTATTTGTTTTTTAGATGCATCAATTTAATTTGATAGCACTGTTTAATTGTATTTTTTATTTCCAACTCCTCATCTTAAATCCAGAACTAATAATCGATGTTGAGTTTAATAAAACAATTTTTTAAAAAAAACTCCATAACCTGTAAATATCTAATTTGATATTTATAAATTAAAAATTTAATTGAAATTATTAAATATTTAATTATATAAAGCAGCTTTCATATTTTTAGGAAAAAGGAAAGCAACTTCAGAAACCAGATAATTTTAACTTTTTTCTAATTTTTTAATTATTTTTTGAAATTATGTTCGTCAATAAAATGTTGTTTAAATTAATTGTCCAACCATGAAACCGATATATAAGTGGTATGGTAGGATTGGTCAATCAACAAGACAGCAGCATTAGATAGAATCACAATGCAATAAGAAATTTAAGGAAATCGTGTCATCCAAACCAAGCCATGAGATCCCAAATTTGATATTTGAATGCAACTAATTGTCTTCTACCTTCCACCGCCTAAAGCTCAAATCAAAGGCTTACATGACACAATTCCAAGCCAACCTAGTATTCATGAGTGGTGGCGACAATAAGGGTACAAGTTGAGGGAGCTTCAACGCCCGCTTGAAATGTTTTTTCGATGACATCGGCCAAAAGCTATATCACTCTCTTTTTAAAAAAAAATCAAGTCTTTATATGGAATTTTAAACCTTGTAAAAATATATATAAAACAAATTTATGGCTTTTCTAATGAGAACAAGTTAAAGAAGTATGAGATCTTAAATGCGACTAATTGATGAAGATAATCCTCAAAATAGGCAAAAAAATCCACTTAATTATTCCTCCCATAGATTGTATTGAGTCATGGGTTAACTAACACATATTTTAAAAAATATAATATATGTCATGAATCCCTCAAATTATCTTTTAATTTTCTAGACTTTAGCTTCTAGGACATAGAATAAACAACCTTCGATGTGTGGCACTAGCTAAGGCCACCACTACAAAGTGAAAGACAAAGGTATTTATCCATACATAGGCTTAAGCTAGCTACATTTATGAAAATATGATTTACCTTAGTGATCTTAATATCATTAATAATAATAAAATGATTTATTTTTACCGCCGCATTAGTAAAAAAGAAGTTGAGGATGCTTCAAACAAAATCGAGAATGGAAAGCCAATAAAACCTGATGATATTCCAACTGAAGTGTATAAATATATAAAAGATTTGGGAGTCTCTTGGCTTACTAAACTCATTAAAATTATTTTAAAAACTAAAAAGATTTCTAAGAAGTGGAGGAAGAGTATCTTGGTCCCCATTTTTAAGAATAAAGTGGACCTGATGATATTCCAAATGAAGTGTAGAAAAATATAGGAGATTTGGGAGTCTCTTGGCATACTAAACTCTTTAAGATTATTTTAAAAACTAAAAAGATGTCTGAGGAGTAGGAAGAGTATTTTGGTCCCCATTTTTAAGAATAAAGTGGATGCACAAGTGTGTGCAAATTATAGAGAAATCATGTGACATACTTTAAAATTAGGAGAAAGGGTAATTGAACATAGGTTAAGACGTATTAAAATGATTTCCCATAATCAAATTCGATTTACGTTGAGCGGGTTTACTATGGAAACTTTGCATTTATTGAGAGGTTTGATGGAGAAGTTCAGAGAGAAAAAGAAGGATCTACATATGATTTTTATTGATTTAGAAAAAGCTTATGATAAGGTTCCAAGAGGTATCCTTCGGAGAGTTTTAGAGAATAAATGTGTCAATATGACTTATATTCAAGTCAGTAACAATATGTATACTAGAGTTGTTATTTGTGTTCGAAAAGAAGGAGGATTGACCAAATATTTTCCTATTTAAGTTGGAATACATTAGGGATCGGCTTTGAGCTCGTATCCTTTTGCTTTAGTTATGGATCATCTTACTGGACATTTACAAGAAGATGTACCTTCGTTTTGAGTATAACTAAAACTGAATACATGGAATGTAATTTTTGCAGTAGTAGCTCTAGTGATAGAGTTGTAACTATGGGTGGTGTAAACGCTTTAGAAATCTCAGGTTTATTGCTCAAAGTGATGGTGATATAGATGGAGATGTATTAGTAGAAATCAGGTTGGTTGGTAGAAATGGAGGAATGCTTCGGGCCTATTATGTGAGAGAAAAGTACTAACGGATAGGGAAATTTTATAAGATGGTGGTGAAACCTGCAGTGCTCTATGGCACTGAAAGTTGTCCTTTAAAAGAGAAAAATAAAACTAAGTTAAGCGTTGTCAAGATGAGAATGCTGAGGTGGATGAGCAGTTTTACACTTATAAACAAAATGCATAATGACTATATTCATGATAGGGCTGATGTACCTTCAATGGCGGACAGAATTAGAGAGAGTTGTCTCAGATGGTTTGGTTACATTAAACATCGATCATCTGATGATCCGGTTAGGAGAGCATATGTTTTAGATTTTACTTGTGTTAAGAAAGGCAGAAGTAAACCTAGAAGGACTTGGGCGTATTGTATAAAAAATGATCTTAATTTATTAGAATTAATTGAAAATATGACACTCAATAGGACGCAATGGAGAAAAAAGATTCATGTAACCAACCCCAGTTAGTAGGATAAAGGTTTGTTGTTTTGTTGTTGTATGGTAATTTAAACAGTTGAATAAACTCTAAAAATCTAAGGAACAAACTAAAAAAATTAGAATCAAAATAAATTGAACTTAATTTAGATTTAATCAAATTAAGTTGCTTAAGTTGACTTAGGATGACCATGGAATTTTTTATATTTATTTTTTTAGGTTAATTTAAGTGGACTTAAGAGCAACCTAATGGTATAGATAACTATTTAAGAATGAACAACATATGCCGAGATTTAGATCTATTACCTCTTTGATTAATTTTATTGACTAACAACTTGATATTAATATTATTCTGACCGCTCTTAGATTAATAGTCCTTGGTCAAGTTTGAGTCTAACCTATGACCATGGAATTTAGATCTATTTTTCATATTAAACTAATTTGACCTAAATGGTCCTAGTTGGCAAGATTTACTTCCTAGGATCTAAGCACCCTATGAGTTTGATTGAGTCTAACCTATGAAGTTTCAAATTTACTGTATCTAACCTAGTGGATTCAGGATTAACTAAAAAATCCTAGTTAACCACCTAATGCCTAGGGACATGTGTTTTAAGTCAAACTTTTTAGGCTTGGGTCAAAACAAAGCAAAGAAGACTAGTGAGGTTGACCACAACGTTGACCAAGGACTATGGGTTGATCAAATGTGACACTTCAGGTCAAGGATTTGTCCAAGCCAACTCTAAGAAATCTTAAAACCCATGTGGGTGTCTTTGGGCTAACCTAGGAATGCTAAGTTTCACCACAGAGCGGTCAGAATAATATAAATCCTAAACCGGATTGACCTAGGTCAAGCTAAACTAACCTAGGTATCTCTAGTGCAAGCAATAAGCTGCTATGGTTGTGTACAAGCTCCAAGTGCATGTGACAGGATGTCATGAGCGTATTAACCAAACCACGCCTAATTAAAGGAATAATACCGAGCCTAATCTAGTAGATGTGTCAAAGGGTCATAGGTTGGTTAAGTGGAAAGAGTGAACATCGATCAGGTCAATACCCTTGTTAGTAACTCGTGTAGTCCAATGATAAATCAAGACAACAAAACACAATAGGTCCAATATATAAAGAGAGATCCAACTATATCAATCAATAAAAGAATATCCATTTAATTGAGCCAAGTCAGTTTCGCAAACAGCCCTAAAATATGTAAGTGAACCAAGAATGTCTGGAATAATCAAAGATATAGAGTTAAGACAATACTACAATGTCAATCTAGTGACCATAAACCCTAAAATATTCATATTAGGAGTGTGTGCACAATAAGAGAACCAAGACCGTAAGTGTAAAAGGCATGTCCAACATAAATCTAAAAAGAACAGATAATGAATAAAGAATAAGGGTGTTAAAATACACCCCAAAATTATGCCAACAATTACTCTATGAAAATAAGGCGAGTTTAGAAAGTACCATTACAAGCTGATGAACCCATTCTTGCTATTCCATAGCCAATTAAGACAGCCACGGGGCTCACAAAAAGTGCCAGTGCCATTGAATTACTTTCATCGAATGTTGATAGAGAACCAGCAGAACCGGTTATAGCTGTTAACCAATCCACGGCAATCTTGAATAGGAAAGGCACTTGAACATTTAAAACCTGACTTTCAATTGCCAAAAAGAGCCAAAAGAAGGTAAAACACCAAAGTAAAATTCATCAGTAAAATGTAATAATCTTATTTCAAAATAGTTAAAAATATGCTAAACTGTTACGAATTGGCCATTAAACCAAAAACAAACAAACTATAATGCATTCTTTGTACCAACAAATCTAGAAACATTAATTTACTTACGTCAATGAATCATCAAATTAGGAGCAAATTTTCTTAGTTAAGTAATAGGCATATTTCAAAAGAAACAAAATATGCAAGTTGCTGTAAGAAAAGAAAACAATTGTGATGCTAAGCGCCCCGTAACACAATATCATCTTTTAGTACACCTACCTTTGCACCAACGAGGAGACTTAATGCCACCATCACTCTCAAGCGGAACTCAAAGTTATCCTTTTGCCACAGATTCCTCATAAGGGTCCGAAGGATTTGCGTATCAGCAATTTGGTCATCAATAGCCTCCTTCCGAGTCTTATCAATTTGAACTTCCTTCTTAGTCCCACTAGCTGGACCTTTTGAAGCCACCTCACCAGCAGAAGTTGAGAACAAAGCATACCTTTTCTGCAAATGTCTCTTTGGAGACAAGAAGAGGCGGCAAAATTACACAATTACACACCGCGAAAACATGTAATATAGCATAATGCAGTAAACCTCATGGCATAAATGAAAGGAAGAATTAATTAAAATGGAAAGAAGTCAGTCAAATTTGATAATTGCTTAGACTTAAAAGGCTTTGCAGCACAATGATTCTAGTTGGATTCATCATTCTAGAACTAGTAAATTGCATTAAGTTATAAAATGTTTCAAATGAAAAAAAAAAGAGTCAAGTATGTATAATTGCATGTTACAAAATAGTGAAATCATTGCATAACTGAAAAGAAAGCATTGATTAAAATCGAGACAGTCAGTTAAGGTTGATGGTATTTTCAAAAAACAATTTAGCACAAATAATTAGAGTTGATCCCAGAAATTAGTGAAGTAGGAGAAGATCAAACATTTCGTCAAAATACTGCAATAAACAACATTTTTGGCTCAAATGAAGAAAAAAAGAAGGCATTAGAGTACCTTCATGCCAAACCAAGGGAATATCTTGTTACATCTAAATTTAAGGGCATTTACATACATAGCACAAATTCTTATGCATTTACATATTTCACACCTATATTTCAATATTTACACACATAGCACTCAAATCTTTAATATCACAGAAAAAATAGCACTGTTTGCACTTTTTAAAAGTCAATATACATTTTCACACAGGTTTAAAACATCAAAATGCTATTTATGTAAAATATGAAGCTTAGGTGTGGGATATGTAAATACATAAGAATTGTGTGCTAGATATGTAAATTTCCCAAATTGTAAACAAGTAATAATTCATGATAGCATGCAGTTAACACATAAAGAACAATAGAACCAAGCACAAATGTGAAAGCAAACAAATAAATGCGTGGATTCAAATACGAAAGCCCATATGTGTGTACTTATGCTAGGCGCACAAACATGCACAAACCCACATATGCACATTTACACCTCACATAATCACTCCTAGACAAAAATATCCCCTTACTAGACACCACCTACCAATACATATAGAAGCTAATACAGTCTTACCTTTGTTTCTATGATTTAAAGACGAACTCTTTTTAAATGAAAGATAGAATGGACATGTGCAACATGTCTAATATGAAGCAAGAGCAAGAAATCTTTCGATTCATGGAGTAACCACATCTAAGATCATATTTAAATGAAGCTACCTTCACGCCCACACACAAGCACCCTTATCATGGATCTTATCCACATGCAAGGAGAAATACATATAAAACAGATCAATCCATGAGTTGAGCTTCGTAGCATCAACTATCTCAACAAAAGTATAAATGACCAATTTAGCTTGTACTTTAAATAGCTGCATCCTCCCTTTATTTGCAGTAACCATATATGTGATTTTATGGGATCGGAAAAACTTATTCATTGCTAGACTTTAATAAAAACCATATGCAAGGATAAATATATACATATATATACACACAAACACACCAAGTAGAGAGAGGATCACAATTATAGAGCACATAAAAGGGAATCAAGCCATGACCTCTCCTACCAAAAATATAATAATAATAATACATATAAAATTTAGTAACAGCAAATATAATTGATTTATAACAAAAAATCAACTATATTTTAATTAACTTCTATAATTCCAACACTCCCAAAGGTTGGTCATGCATATTAGCCATATCCAACTAGCTCATAAATCACAAGGAATTCAAAATGAGGCTTACGGTAAGAATATCTACCTATTATCTAGCAGAATCAAAGAGGACACAAATAGCACCACAATCAATCTTCTATCTTATAAAAGTAGACAATCTCTACATGCTTTGTTTGATCTTGTCGTATAGCATATTATTCAATGGTGATAGATGCTTTATTGTCACAATATAATTTCATTACTATGCTTACCGCCATTTTCAATTTCTTGTGACATCTCACACACTTCATTGGCCAAAGCTCAGTATTCTATTTCAAGGCGGTTTCTTGCTGCTAAATTCTGTTTTTTTTTTCCTAACATACCTATAATATCTAGTTGTTGTTGACCTCATTTTTGGATGAGTTCCCTTTTTTGTCTCTCCTTAGAGCCTAAGATCTAGCTTTAGGCTTCCCCTGTTCGACTCTCTTAGAAGACTAATACGGAACCCACACGATTTAGAAAATTCAAGCCCCCTCATCACTCCTTTGAGTTTCGCATGTGGGTCACAAATCTTCGATGTTCTATTGAGTTGATTAGGATCAACACATGAAACTCGAGTCGAGTTCCTACATTAATAGGAGCATCCCCTAGAGAACCCCTTTGTGACCCGAACGCTCGGTAACGCCGCATTTTGCGCACACATCGCATTCCACACGATTTTGGCTTAAATTGACTCGCCCGTCGGCAAACTCGTTCGGACGACCTCGGATGACGAAACGGACCGCGCCGACGCGTCCAGAACATCGAATTTAGCTAGAAAGGACACCCATATTGTTGTCGTTCCACACTCACACGAACTGCACGGATATCGATGCACCTCTTTTTAGAAATGCGCGGGCCCGGGCTCAACTCAGGTCCGACTCGGGTTTGATTCAGGCTGGACTCGGGCTAAACACAGACTAGGCACCAGCTCACCTGAATTTGAAATTCAAATTTCAAAATTCAAATGGATTATTTAATTTTTGTCTTAATCAAAATTAATTTAGGTGTTAAGACCTTCCATTTATTCCTCCCCTCCATTTAGAAACTATTTATTTCCTGCCCCTGCTTTTGGAAATCATTTATTTCCCCGCAAATCGGTTTCAGAATAACAGCTCCCGCTCCAATTCTAAAAGGAAGGTGCGCCTTCTTCCTCGGTTGGTCGGCTTAATTCGCTTCTCCCGAGTTCTTATCCCCCGTTCGCTCCCGCTCAGCTTTCCTATTTCTGTCGCGTTTCCGCTCACGAAGCTCGCCCGCTCGCCTCCTCCGCTGCAAGCAAGAAGCTCGTCTACGTTTCTCGACCCCGCGCCATTGGCTCCTCTCCCGCAAACAGAAACGTTCATGCGACTCGTCTTTGTGAACCGAAGCCGCCGCTCCTCCTTGAACCAAAGGTCGCGCTCCTCCGATCCCATTCCTCCGCTCGCTCGCTCCTCCTCGGCGACCTGACGTTGCTAACCGAGCTACCCTCTTTTCCCCACTCGCCTAAACCTCCCGACTCAATTCTCTCTCGGCCTCAGGTGAACTCTAGATTTTTATTTTTATTTTATTTTCTTTTTCTTTCATTTTCTTAGCAAATTGCTGCATGTCTCTGATGTGTATATTAGGTGATTTGAGATTGAACGCCTAGAACTTGGTTATGCTGCTCTTCTTTTATCTGCACCCGTTTAAATCTTTAAATTTTACTCTACCAAGTTGATGTCGATTTGGATAAAAACTGATCATAAGTTGAGATGTCAGCCAACCAAACAGCCTTAATTTTTTTTTATGTTTGGCTTGATTTATTCTTATTTCTGATTTTCCTTTGGACAGTCAACTGCTCTTTCATTTCCTAAATTTCACTGTCTTTCGATGTTGACATTTTACTGCTACAGTCCTCGACATCCAGATTTGTTTTATCTTTATTTTATCACAGTCATACAATGAAAACAAAGATAATATAGAGATTCCCATGATTTCTTGTATTAAAAATGGACGTTACATGGAAATAGATGTGATTATCCAATCACAAGAATTAGCAAACTTCAATCTAAGTGCCATCAAAGAATTTCCTTCATTTAATGAATTCCTGCTAGGAGAATAGCTTGGATTATACGGCAAAGATGGAGCTGGCACCCAGATCTTCATTTGGAGCTTTGATAAATGGGGTTCAGACTATACTTTTGTATGGAATGATGGAAAGGTTACTAAGCTAATTATATTATCGTCTAGATCTGCATTTCAATACATCAATGATTAATATATATATATATATAGAAAACACGACTTTTTTTTTTCTTAATTGGACATTATAGGCAGAGAAATTGCCATGATAATTAATGTCTTGAGCATTGGCTGAGAGTCAAATTCAAAGGGAAGGTTGTAATTGCAGTGGGTTTTCCTTAGTTGCGGTTCTCTCACTAACGTGAATACCTTAATCTTCCCTAGATTGACTATTTGTAGCTGGTAATTTTGGGAGGTCGTAGGAGCGCTGCTGGAGCCTTAGGAGTGCTGTTGGAAGCTTAGAAAAGCCTTAGGAGCGCTGTTGGAAGCTTTGAAAAGCCTTAGGAGTGTTGTTGGAAGCTTAGAAAAGCCTTGGGAGTGCTGCTTGGGCTTTAAATTTGTCGTTTGGGGGCTGTTTGAGATGTAAGTCTGCTGCCCATTGCTAATTAAGGGCTGTTTGGAGTGTTTGGATATCGTAGGAGCGTTGTTGGAGCCTTAGGAGTGTTGTTGGAAGCTTAGAAAAGCCTTGGGAGTGCTGCTTGGGTTTTAAATTTGTGGTTTGGGGGTTGTTTGAGATGTAAGACTACTGCCCATTGCTAATTAAGGGTTGTTAAGAGTCTTTGGAAGTTGTAGAAGGTCGTGGGATCGTCGTACAAGTCTGCTAGTTGTTGGCCCGAGCTGTAAGAGCTATAGGACCGCTATCCAATGCTTCTATTTGATGTCCAGTGTCATAGGAAACCGTGTAATTGATGTCCACCACGATTTGGGTTCATTTGAAAGCCATCTAGTTGCTGCCCACCTCTGTTTGGATTCGTAGGAAGCCACATAGGTGCTGCCCATTGTTGTTTGGGTTCATAGGAACTCATACAGGCGCTATTCGAAATTCCTAGCTGTTGTCCGAAGTCGTAGGATCACCGTACACATTCCTTAGTTGCTTACCGGAGCCGTAGGAGATCTTAGGATCGCCATACTAGCTCGCTAGTTGCAGTAAGGAGTTGTAGGAGGCCTTAGGATCACCTCTTATGAAATTCCTAGCTGTTATTACAACTTGTTCTACTGTTTACTATTTTCTTTTCTCTGCAATTTATTTAAATTCTCTACAAATTATATTGTGTTTTGTGAGTTAAACATCCAACAGGAATTGCAGCAGCAGATACGCCATGTACGCAGGTACATTTTATTTGTTGTTGCTTCTTTATTACAATTATTCTTACTCTAACACATTATGCAGCTACTGAATACGATCTCATTTTCAAAACAAAACAATTTTTCAAAATTAAACAACTTTTTCAAATAAAAAAAACAAAACATAACACGTTCTTTCGAACTTACGGGAGTCCCTCGGAGGAGGTAACACACGGTGCTAACGAGATCTCTCCGGTTTAAACGGGTTTCACAACACGTTTAAACTAAGTTCAAAAGAAAATAGTGATACCGAAATGATGGAACCGTGGGATCCTAACCGGCGTCGCTCTAATCAACTTGAACCCCCCAATGACAATCAAATTGAGACATTAAAACACACTCGGTAAAACTGTTTGAACTTTAGACTTTAGAACTGTTACTGTGACGAGGAACTCGGAGCAACTTCGTGGGCAGCACGGCAAGGAGTTTGGAGCGGACTACAGGTGGAGGTGGTCGTCGTTCTACAACAGCAAAACGAGTCTACACCAACTAAATTTTCCTAGTTTAAACAACCTGTAGGATTTTGAGGTGGCTCGCCTAGAGTGACGTAAAACCTCACCCTCTTTTAGGCCCCTGCACAACCATGTTGGCAACGTAAGTCCTAACTTGCCTTAGGTACCGAGGTTGTCATCTGGAATGATGTATAACCTCTTATCTTTGCGGGCTATTTACATAATCAGTTATTATGCAAGTATAAGTCTCAACTAATAAAATTAATAGGATTTAACATTCAAATAAAATCTTCTCTAAAACACAGCCACACATTAGGATTGCTCGAGAAGTCACTGAGGATTCCCCTCTGGATTTGTGACATCCACTACCTTTTACTTCCTTTGGACTCCTGAAAGGATTATTTTTACTTGAGTCATTCCCACTTATTTTTCCACGTCCTACCTTGAAAACCTGAACTTTGAATTCTTGAAGAGTGGAACCACTGATCATTATCGAGAGTTTTCTGAAGTGATTCCCGTCACTTGGGATGTAATTAACTATATAGAGTTGCCTCTATAGGAAACTTGGAACTCATGTAAAATAAACCATATTTAATATTTGTATTAAATAGGGGAATTTGTCGGTCACATATAAAATGTTCGCAGACCAAATGGATGTCACAAACTTCGTAGTTTGTATGATTGGGTCCATCGCCGCGGGGTACACTTATCTTTCGATAAGGTATATCATTTGTGGTACCGGGCACGATTATACAAATTATTGGGAAAATGAGATCCAGTCGGTCTCATTTTTTTTAAAATTAAAATACACTATTTTCATAAAAATATATACCTTTTAGGTTAAATTAAATCATCTACTTTTCAAAACAAAAAAAAAGACAGTTGTAGATCTTTGATCACTGATAGATCTGGTCTAATCTTTATTCATATATGCCTCAACATTTCGATGTTAAGACTTTTTAAAAAATAAATACTTGCTTGGAGTACTTTTCAAATGTCAAAAAATCCAATACAAAGCTTCGAAATGTTTTAATATAGTGAATGTGTAAAATTAACTCACAAGCCTTACATCAAAAGCAATATCTAGTTGTGCATAAAACAAGTCAACAAGCTTTCCTACAAGTACTTTATAGTTATATTCACCAACTCTTCATTTTCATCTCTACATTTAGTATTTGGATAAAGTAGAATGCCTATTGGTCTACAACCACTCTTTTTTTTCTTTAGAATGGTCAAGTATGTACTTTTTTGTGAGATAATAATTTCCTTATATGATTTGGTATTCTAGTGCACCCCTTTATTCTTAAAAATAGAAACCAATATACTCATCCTCTACTCATCAAGCATTTTAAAGTTCTTAAAATAATATTTAAATTTAATAAGCCAAAAAAATTTTCAAAAACCCTGAACATTTCCATACTTCTATTGGCTCAAACCCTACTGCATTTTCAAATTTCATTTTTTATTAAAGCCTCATCAATTTACGTTTTACTAATACAATGGTAGAAATAAAAAATTTTGCTATTATTTACAATAGTAGGAACACTACAGTCAATCATGGTTTTACAATCTTCATTACAAAAAATTATCAAAATATCTCACCCACAAATGTTGAATATTATCATCTAAGAAAAATATTATTTGATTTTCATCCTTAATACATTTTATTTGAACTAATTTTTTATTATTCTTATGTAATTGTTTTGCTAGTTTATACATATATTTTTCACCCACTCTAGTATGTAATTTATTATAAATATCACTAAAAACATAATTCTTAACCTCACAAATTGTTCTCTTAAACTCCTTATGGGTATCCTTATATTTCTCTCAATTTTTCAAACTTTTACATCTAAACCAATTTTCATAACAAAATTCTTTACTTTTTCATCTTTTCTTAAACATTATTATTCCACCACCACCAATTATTTTTATTCATAAGATTCTTTTTTTAATTCTCCAAATAAATCTTTTGCAACTTGCTTAATGGTACTCTTCATTTTATCTCAGATAGTATTAGCTTCTTTATGAGCATCATAAATCTTAAAATCTTGAAGTTTATTAATAAAAGAAGTTTTATTTGTGTCTTTTAAGTGTCCTCATTTAAATATATGATAATATTTTATTTAATTTTTTATCTTCCAACTCTTTATTTTAAAATCCAAAACCAATAATTGATGATAGGTGCCTAAACTTTACTTTGAATGACCTTTACAAGCTCGATAATATTACTTTCTCATAAGAGAATAATCAATTTGTATTTTAATAAATATATTCTTATAAGTGATAATATGTTTATCTATTTTCTTAAATAAAGTAATAATAATAATAATAATAATAATAATAATAATAATAATATCATAAGCTAAAGTAAAATCCAATATGACTACTTCATTAGTAACTCCAAAATCATAATCATTATAAATACTTCTAAAATCTCATACCACTCTCCCAAGATATACATTTAAATCTCCTTCAAAAAAAAAATTTTCTTCAAGAGGATTCATTTATATTAATTCTTCTAGGTCATTCTAAAACTTTTCATTTAAATATACAAACCTATTTAGGAAGTATAAGTACTTATAACATTAAGAATCCTAGTATCAACAACAATCTTTAAAGCTATAATTATATTTTCAATTCTATTATATTTTACAATATTGTCTTTTAAATTTGTATTTATAATTATATCTACAGCATTTATAATACAACTTTTATCTGAATATCAAAGTTTAAACCCTAAGTTATCAATCTTCTTAGTTTTTTCTCCAACTAATTTAGTGTCTTGAATGCATAAGATATTTAAATTCTTATGAACTCTAATATTTACTAATTATATTAATTTATCTGTAAGAGTATCTATATTCCAAATTATTATCATAATCTTATTTTCATAAACTAACTTTTTTGTCTCGTTTATCTATAATGTTGGAAGTTTTGCTTATTTAACATTATAGAAGTGTGTCGGTGCAACGCGCCTTGCAAGTTTTTCATTATGTTTAGGTCATTTCACATGTCACTTTTAGGGAACGTCTTAATATTGACACAATGATTTAAAGTATTCATGTCATAGCATTTTGGCAAAAATTTTACGCTAGCTATCAATTACCAAACGCAACCCTCCATTTTTCGCATCTCGGACTTGCGATCCGATAATGGACATGTTATATTTGATTTCACAACTTGAACAAACTTCTCTAAATAGTTAATTCCATATTTTTTAGTAAAACATTTTGCAACCAATCTAGCTTTATATCACTTTTAGGAAATGTTTGGTGGAGACATTACCTGTGAGTAAGTGGATCAATAGGCTCATTCTATTGATTAGTACTACATATCAAATAGAAATTGAATCTCTTTTGGTTGAAAGATGTCACGCAAATCTTGGATAGAACCCCCCTTCTCTATAATAGGATGTGAAATATGATCGAAGTTTGAAAGAAGTGATATTCTTAGTAACATTTTTTAAAAAAATTAGATCAAAGCATTTATAACATTTCTGGTACAGAGCATACCACATACACATTTTTTTGCCAGAATGCAACCAAATATCATTAATTTAGACGAAAATCAATTTGAAAAGTAAATTTTATAAAACACATCAAAAGGTCTTCTAAAATTTATGATTTTATTGAGCGTCCTATTTAAAAAATACATGGCAGTAAGAACTGCATACTCAAGCCCTAGAAACTTCCAATGGATGTTTATTTTTCCCCCGATCACTGCATTTTTATTTTAGGGCATTAATATAACTTTAGTGAACAATTCCCTATCCAAGAAATAATTCACTAAAATAATTTTTGAAGTACTAAAGGCTATTATTACTTAAAATTTGAACTTTTTTGTGACATTGTATTGTACCATGCAAAACTCTCATAAAACATTTTCCACGTAAGATTTTTCTTTCAACATATGAATGCAACTCAATCTAGTGTGATCATTAATTGAAGAAATGATCCATTTATTTTATTAAAGAGAGCAGATGTCTGACAAGTTACTCAAATGTCACAATGAATCATGGTAAATATAGTGATATTTCTAATGTTGAAGAAAGGTGCACAATCATATTTGGCATGTTTGCACACTTAAGTATTCTAATATGATCCATTCAAGACAAATTTACGTTCAAAATAGTGAATTCATGCATATTTTTTGACACTAGAAATCATCCTCCCCGAACTCAATTTCAAAACTAACAATGAGAAGAATAGAAATTAGCATGACAGTGATGATAATATGTGATCTTAATAATGGACTTATGGTTGCAAGAAGTGGGCAAAATGAAGAAAAACATGAAGAGTTAGCAAAATAATGAGTTTGACTTTTCATATCCTGGCAATAATCGAAAGAGAACTGTCAGCAAGTTTGAAATTGAATTTCTGGTACAGGGAGTATAGAAGAACAGTCTAAAAGAATCAGCCATATGATCGATTGTACCTGATTGAATGAACCATGGTGGAATGGGGTTCAAACCAACACCTATACATACGGCTGTTGGAGAATTATCCTCTTGAGCCAAAATGAAGAATGAAAATTATAAGTAGTTTAGGATGTCAAAAAAAACTATAGAGATATTCTAATTGTTCCTTGGTGAAAAGGGTTGTCTCCATGTTAATAAAAGTCACTTAAGAATATCTATTTGATGCTACAGGTAGTTTACAACAAAAAATTTTTGTTTGTTTAGGATTTTTGCAGTGTTCTCGCCATTATTTTTTCACTTGTTGCTCTAGAAGTCAATATCCTTGGATACAGATGACAATATTATAGTTTTAGAAATGGAGACGCTTCCCTTGCTATATAGCATAACATTCCTCCACATTCTTTCACATCTAACTTTAGTAAAGCATCCTGAATGGAAGGAAAGGGTTTTCTTCCAATAATTCAACCTCGGAATTCATCCAAATTTTGACTGAGGCCAAATAGGAACATAGAACATATCACTTTCTTCACTTTTCTTGTGTCGTGCATAGTCATTAAAGTTTTCCCAAACATTATCACAGTACTGATCAAGCGCTTCTCATATTATCATTAATTCAACAAAAAAAATGGTGACATCACAATCATCTTGTTTGGATTATTAAAGTTGGGCTTTTTATCTGAAATATTTGAGAAGATTCTTCAAGGTTTAAGTAAAGGTCAAGTATTGCATCCTAGACATATCATGCAATGGCGTAAAATAATTGTGGCTTTCTAATGATTGGTTTGATTGAGTTGACAAACCATGTGATGATAAAGGAGTTCTCAGACTACCATTTTTCAAATGACCCATCAAATGTCCAATTCTTCCTCTTTCGTCGATCGATACCTTTACAGCTAAGCCCATTCATGGCAGTTTTGTTCGTTGAGCTTAATGGTTGTGATGTGTAAGGAAAAGGTGTGCATAATGAAATATGCGATAGTATGGTTAATCTACCCCACTGGTGTAGAGTATTAGGCAAGGGCGATTAATAAAAGGATCTATTGTATTTCAAATTGTAGTAATGAGGGATATTATGGCAGATTATGTGAGCCCATAAACCCTTTAAAATGGCCAAAACTAAGAAAAAAATGACTTCCCAAGTTCCCTAGTTCCAATGGACCCAACGAAGAGTTAGATACTTTGGATTTTCGATTTTGAAAGGCAATTGCCATGAAAATTCATATCTCCCTCCGTCCCTCCCGTCCTCCAAGCAAGTTGAGAAACTTCCACCAAAGCTTCAACGTTAGAACGAGAAAAATTGAAATCGAGCTTGCTGCAACATTTTAGGAGAAAAACAAAGTGATCATTAGCAGTGACTGCAATAGATTCTTTGAGCTCAAGAAATGAATTGTGGTCAAGATATCCAACTCGTAGATGGTTCAAACAAGGCAAGAGTTGTGTGGATGCAAGATGTCAGGGAGGAATGCAGCCATAACAGCTCTACTAGGGCGAAGGGCTCAACAGCTTAGAGAAACTGAGGATCCCGCAAGTGAAAAGAATGAAGTGACGAGCATGGCAGCTCTGATAATAAATGGTTTTAGGGAATCGAGATTAATTATTCATTGACTGTTTCAGTTATAAACTAACACAAGAATATATAGAGAGGAGGATCAGTGCAGAACAATAAACATAGAATCAAACCATGATCCCTCTTTCTAAAAGAAAAAATAAAAGAACAAACTATTACCAATTCTTGTATCATAAAATACAAATTATTTATTACCACAAATAAATAAAACGATTCTATCTTAATCAATTCCTAAAATTCTGACAACATCCTCATATTTATCATCTCCAACAATGTTTGAATCTAGTGTGGAAAGAAGAATACAACTTGCCTTACTAGTAGCAATGATGATTGTTGCATCCCCATTCAATCAATCATAGCAACCATCTGCTTAGTCTAGCTACTTGTTTGGCTAAATTTTATGTAAATTTGCAATCAACAATTGATTAGCATTCTTACACTTTTTCTTCATGACTCTTTCTTCACTTATAATGAGTCTCTAAAAAAAGAAATAGGTCTATTATATTTATGCCGTCTTTGTTTGTATCATACACCGATGAATGATATTCTAATAGCAACATGATTCATACTCAAACTCTCAACATTACAGAATAATTCCACAACAAGAGTCAAGAATGGATTCCAAAACTTTTTTAGAAGTCCCTTTGGAGAAACCATAGTGATCTATTAATAAAATAAAGCCACCTTACTGGTTAATCTTATTGAAGATAACTCCTCTCAAATTACAGCCTAATAATGCATTTCATAGAAAGCTTACCTCAGTTTTTGGGTGTAATCCATGTTGGAGCTTCTGTTCCTATATCTTTTGATTGGTATAAATAGCAGTAGCAATGCAAAATAAAGCAACCATAACTGTAAGAGCATAGAGCTTCCCGCTGCTACAGTATTAGATATTATAATTGTTGTTTTGCTGAAGTGCCAAAAGGAGAATGTGAAATTGAGCTTCCCGCAGTAAGAATAAGAGAAAGCAAAAAAATGCCTGAAGCACTTTCAGATTGATTTTTAAGGAAATACAAGCCTATAAATAGATAAATACATGAAGGATAAAATCTCATTCAGCCCTAAATAAAATTCACAAAAAGGGAGGATCATAGGCAAAAATAGCGAACTAGATGAATTCCAATTTAATCAATCCTGATCTGATTTTAAATTCAAATACAAGTGTATCTCTAAAAATTTTATAATTAAAAGCTCATCCTTGTTGTGATTTTGATTTGGACCCCACTGGTTCAACATCCAAAATCTTGATCTCCCACCATATAATGTTCGATTGAGAATCAAATTGCACATAAGGTTCCTAGCAACATAATTTTCTTTTTATCTCACCAATGTGATGCAAGAATCATTCCATCGATAATATTTAGAGTAAAATTGAAATATCAAAACTTCAAAAAATAATAACTATCGGATATTTTCTCGATTTAATTTCAAATCATGAAAAAAACTTCTTGTAGAATTCTTTGGATTAAATGACCAGGATAACAATCCCCTTCATGATATGATTCAAGCATGGGGTTTCTAAGTGATTTGACATTATGTTGTATAGGTTCAAGAAAAGTAATTGTCATGGCCCTCATGTTTGTAAATCATTTATGATTTTTTTGCTAGTGGATCATTGTTATCCTGCTGTGATTTGCATTTCGACACAATGGTTCAACATCCAAAATCTTGATCACCCCGCCATATAATGTCCGATTGACAAACATATTGCACCTAAGGATTCTCAGCAACATTATTGTTTATCTCGTCAAGAGAATCATCTCCATTAGCAATATTCAAAGTAAAATTGATATACTAAACTTCAACAAGTAAGATATATTGGATAATTCCTTGACTTAATTTCAAATCATGAGAAAAGCTTCTAGTAGATTTCTATGAATTGAACCATGATAACAATCCCTTTAATGATATTGATTCAAATTGGGGCTTCTAAGTGATGCGACATTATTTTGTTTAGGTTCAAGAAAAGTAATTTTCATGGCCCTTATGTTTATAAATCATTTAGTTTATTTGTTGGTGGATCATCCTTATTCGGCTCCCAATGGTTCAGCATCCAAAATCTTGATCTCCCACCATATAATGTTCAATTGACAATCAGATTGCACCTAAAAATTCCTAGCAAAATTCTTTTTTATCTCACCAATGTGATATGAGAATCATCTCGATCGGCAATATTCAAATTAAAATTGAAATATTAAAATTTCAACAAGCAAGAAATATTGGATATATCCTCAATTTAATTTCAAATCATGAGAAAAACTTCTCGTATATTCCTTTGAATTAAACAACTAGGATAACAAAAGTGATGTAACATTACTTTGTTTAGGTTCAAGAAAAGTAAGTGTCATGACCATCGTGTCTGTAAATCATTTATGGTTAATGCGTTAGTGGATCATTCTTTTCCCAATGCAAATGAATGTGTGAGATGAATGAACCACCAAAATCATTTACCAGGGGGATTTTGCACAATCAATTTACCAAGGAATGCTGATAGCTCTAAGTTAACATCAATATTGACAAGATTCATAATTATCATGATAGTGGAAAAACAGCAGAAGTTTTCTCCCTGGTTGAAATTTTCACACTAAAATACTCTATTGCTGGCAGTTTGTTGTGAATCAGTGATCAGACATTTATTATTATATGGAAACATTAGCTTTCCAAATGAATATATAGCACTGAGTAGAGAAACTTGGAAGACATACTTGTATTAATGAACTTACAAAGTCTGCCATGCAGGTTTCTTGAAATCAATGCCAAAAAAAAATGGAAGATTTACATGCATACCACTTAAGTCTTATGAAGTTACATATCTAACAAGTAAACTTCAATTTTTATATATATGCCACCTTCTGCATCAAAAAGTGTACTTCACTTTTAAAAAGTTAAAATAGTGTTATTTTTAAATTTACATGAAATATTTGGTTGTATAAATGAAAAAATTGAAGTTTAGGTGTTAGATATGTAAGAAACATAACAATTGGATGTTATGTAGGTAAATGCCACGAAAAAAATTTACGATTTTTAATACAAGGAGTTAAGAACGAATATATATGTTAAATAGCAATGGCAGACCATTAGCACAAGCAGAAAGTATGTAAAACACAGAAAAAAATCGTGCAAATCCTCATAAGCCCCATTTGCCGTTCCAAAAATTTTGTTTTCTCCGCTTTCAAAGTTTAGATGCATTACTCTGTTTCATTTCGTGGGCTTCTCTAATCGACCTGATAACAGCTCTAGAATTAGGTGCTTAGTTAATGGCAATTGCTGGCATTTTTTTTCGCTTATGACAAAAGTTGTCGTTTTAATCCAACCATTTTTCTCAAACAAAATACCGAGATAACCATGCAATGGCCAAACATAGCCACCTTCATCCGCATAATAGACTAGCAGCAATAGAATCAAAAAAGCAGCAGAATCTCCCCGCCAAAGACGACACATTCTTGCATAAGAAGTTCCCCAGAATATAATCAAATAAACCAACATTGATCGTGAGGTGGCAATACCAGTTCGTTTGATGACCTAATTCTTTCTGGAGCAGAACCTAACAGAGAACCGTCCCATCTTCTCAATCCTCGGCCTCCTAATGGCTCGATGTTGTAACAATTACGAAACGGAAGCCTGCCAACGAATGAACCGCCTCCAATCTCGAACGCTCTTTCCCCACTCCGATCCCACTCCGATCGGGCCTCCCTGTCCAGTTTCGCCACTACAGCAGATGCCGTAACGACGGAGCTGTCGAACCGGGACGGCGACAGTTGCACTCTTCCGGCGTGGAGAAGCCTGCAGGCACCAAGGCACCTCGAGTAGGAGCCCATCATATCTTCGGCGTAAGAGATTGAGCTTATGAAATCGGTGATGGAAATCTAATACTGCGTTAGAATCGAAACCCTGGGATGGAAGAAATCAGTGAACACTGGAGCGACCAGACCGCGCCATACAGAGAAGTGAGAGAACCGAGGCCTGTCGGCT
>JXCR01149102.1:317597-333154 GCA_002079205.1 Phalaenopsis hybrid cultivar
TTTTTTTTTTTTTTTATTTGTCTTCTAATATGTCCCTTTTTTTTATTTTACAACAGCTTGAATAAAAAATATTTACATAACTCTTAAACTTTAATTATTATATAAATGTGTCACTTTAATTATGTATGAAAGAATGCATTTTATTTTATTTTTTTTTAGTTAAAATAGTGATATTTTTCATCTAAAAGATTTTTTTGGAGTAAATGTAAAAAAATTATAGATATTAAACATGTAATTATATGGGAATTGGAAGGTATGTATGTAAATGCCCCTTTTTCCCTTCATAACAATTTATGGCTTGTTTTGGATCAGTTTATGTTTTTCTTTTTTTAATCTATTTTATTTATTTATTTATTTATTTATAAAAAAAAGTATTTGATACTATTATGATTTATATGTTTCTAGAAATAAAAAATATAAAATATATTTTTTTTGTTATTTTATACATTTTTTAAGAAAAAAATATATTTTTTATAAAATCATTGGCTTAGCGTGCGCTCGCTCATTGCGTATACGGTTTCTTCCTAGCTCCATTCAACACGAATCTTTNGCAAAACATAGCCACCTTCATCAGCATAATAAACTAGCAGCAATATAATCAAAAAAGCAGCAGAATCTCCCCGCCAAAGACGACCATTCTTGCATAAGAAGTTCGCCAGAATATAATCAAATAAACCAACATTGATCGTGAGGTGGCAATACCAGTNTAAAAACATAGCCACCTTCATCAGCATAATAAACTAGCAGCAATATAATCAAAAAAGCAACAGAATCTCCCCGCCAAAGACGACGCATTCTTGCATAAGAAGTTCGCCAGAATATAATCAAATAAACCAACATTGATCGTGAGGTGGCAATACCAGTTCGCTTGATGACCTAATTCTTTCTGGAGAGGAACCTAACAGAGAACCGTCCCACCTTCTCAATCCTCGGCCTCCTAATGGCTCGATGTTGTAACAATTACGAAACGGAAGCCTGCCAACAAATGAACCGCCTCCAATCTCGAACACTCTTTCCCCACTCCGATCCCACTCCGATCGGGCCTCCCTGTCCAGTTTCGCCACTACAGCAGATGCCGTAACGACGGAGCTGTCGAACCGGGACGGCGACAGTTGCACTCTTCCGGCGTGGAGAAGCCTGCAGGCACCCAGGCACCTCGAGTAGGCGCCCATCATATCTTCGGCGTAAGAGATTGAGCTTATGAAATCGGTGATGGAAATCTAATACTGCGTTAAAATCGAAACCCTGGGATGGAAGAAATCAGTGAACACTGGAGCGACGAGACCGCGCCATACAGAGAAGTGAGAGAACCAAGGCCTGTCGGCTCTTGCGCTTTTTTTTTTTATTATTTTTATTTGTCTTCTAATATGTCCCTTTTTCTATTTTACAACAGCTTGAATAAAAAAGATTTACATAACTCTTAAACTTTAATTATTTTATAATTGTGCCACTTTAATTATGCATGAAAGATTTAATTATTCTAATACATATCTTTTTTTAAAGTTAAAATAGAGATATTTTTCATCTATAAGATTTTTGTGGAGTAAACGTAAAAAAATTATAGATATTCAACATGTAATTATATGGGAATTAGAAGGTATGTATGTAAATGCCCCTTTTTCCCTTCATAACAATTTATGGATCTCTTTTTTAAGTCTATTTTATTTATTAAAAAAAAATGTATTTGATACTAATATGATTTATATTTTTCTAGAAATAAAAAATATATAATATATTTTTTTTGTTATTTTTTATATTTTTTTTAAGAAGAAATTATACTTTTCATAAAACCACTGGTTTAGCATGCGCTCCAATATTAAGATCAGCCGCTCATTGCGTATATGATTTCTTCCTAGCTCCACTCAACACGAATCATTATATGTGAGCATGTGGGCAAGGCAGGCGATCGAGGGCTGCAGGCGGCGATGGGCGAAGGGTAGCTGGCGGCGGGAGGCGGCCGACGAGCACGGATCGGCAACTGGCAAGCGGTGGGCTGGGTGGGTGGTAGTCGACGACGGCAAGCACAAATAGGTAGATGGCAGGAGGAAGGCGGAAGGAGGCAGGCGGCAGGACTCGTTGGTTTCAATGTTTTACAAACACGCAAAAATATAATTTTTTTCTGTTTTGAGTATTTTAAAAACATAAGTATTCTTCGAGAACGGAAATAAAACAAAAAACAGATAAGCAATCACTTTTTTCTGATTTTTTTATTTTCAAAAACAAAAAACAAAAAAAATGAAAATTTATCGCAAACACCTCTTAATTTGTAGTTTTGAACTCATAAGCTTTGCTTAAAATTAAATGTATTAATTAATAAATCCCGTGCTTGAGCTGGGGTGATTTGAGCTCGACTCGACTCATTTACTCCCTAATCAAAATGTTCCTCTCATCCAACAAACATTTTCTTTCGGGCACGCCCAAGGAATAGAGCATTGGTCGGATAAGAGGAACAATGGGAAAGAGAAGAAAGAAGAAAAAATCACAAATAGAATTAATTTTCTCAAAATATTTCCAACACTCCCTTCTATAGAAAATAATTCATTTATTTATAAGTTATAGAATGGGTCTAATAAATTACATGATTGTTCCTCTTTTAATAGGAACTTTATAATGATTTATAAGTTATTACACATTTACATATTTATAATAGAATTGAGAATATTTAGACCTTGGAACCTGTTGTTGTTGTCGTTCCATGTCTATAACCTTCATAGGCATATTTGTAACTGTTTGGCTTGATCATGTGACATTCGTTCGGTCAGCCAAAAAGTCATTCAACCAACTGAATTATTTTTTGTCGCCTTTTTTCGAAGAGATCCATTGTGAAGACTCATTGTTCTATATGAGGATTATTCCATCAGGCAAAATGCACATTACTGTAAAATGCTGAGCAACATATATTTGGTTGACGAATTTATACAGAAGAAGTCCTTGTTAGGTGTCACTGTGAATATCGTTTATGTTAGTTTAGTCGTTATTGGTATAGGTGTATGGCGATGCTTGGTTCTGTCGAACTAACACTCGGTCGGCTCTGAGTTTAGTCGACTAGAGTGACGCTAAATTGTTCGATTCTTTGCTACTCTCTTCATGCAATTTTTTGGATCTTCTCGGGATTTATGGAACAACATTTCTAATGTACACAAAAGAATGTAAGAATTATGCTAAAAGAAAAAAAGTAATAATAAGAACGTAACAAAGTTTAAACAATTTTCACAAAGCTACTGAGAAAAATTTTGTCATGAATTTTTCTCACGTAAAAGATTTATATGTATATGGCATCCCCTCTCAAACATCTATAGATGTTGGTCAAGGGTTTTTAGCATGTAGGTTTGTTAATACTAACTATGATTTTATTTATCTCCATCATTATTATGGTTTACCGTTGAACCACAATGTTTTATATAACATGACATTCTAATGCATATTTACCCTTTGGAAGCTTCCATTTTAGACAAACTTTGTCTTGCATTGCACCAACAAAATAATTGATAGGAGATTTAATGCTTATCTCACTATTATAATGTTTAACATCATATGCACAACACTACATGTATTTTCATGTGTTATCATCATAACACTCTTAATAATCTTACTAGTATGGTATAGAAGATTAAGATGCAATTTTTTTTAACAATATGCCTAATCACGCTTAAGCTCTTTTTTAAGCCATAGATGTACTCTTTATTGTTCACACCGAAGCTTCCACATAAATGTGTCGCATATGTTACTTCACACATCCTCAACCTCCATAATATTTAAGAGTTTATCATCAATAACATAAACATTCATGTAACTTATTGTTGAATAATTAAACCTAAACTCGTAATGTATGGTTTAATGAAAATATGCAAAATATATCAAAGATAATATATAACTCTATAGTACTATTCATATCAAGAAATGGTGCATCATAGATTATTTTTACATAAAATATTCACAATTTCTATATAGGACTCGAACTTTATTCATTATTCCTGGATGTATAATCTATTCTCATGCACAAATCAGTGCATAAATTTGATTGGATTCTGTGTTGAGATTTGAATAACATATTATTTATTACATCTTACTTCATTTTCTTTTTGGGGGCATTTTCATGCACACCACATAATTCTTATGTATTTATTACATCTAATTGCTAAACTTTTATATTTGCATGTATAACACTAAAAAATATAATATTACATCAAGAATATCACTATTACTTACTTTTTAAAAATATAATACACATTTTCATGCATAATCATATGCCACAAATGTATTATATATGTTGTTGTGAAAACTTCTATGTTAGATTTGTGAATACTTAAGGTTTAAGTGGTATGCATGTAAATTTTCTTTCTTTTTATTCAATCAAAATTTAGATTAGTAAAATAAGAATATCACATATTTTTTTGTCTTTCTATGCCTTTTATGAAGATCTCATCAGGAACCCGTTAAGCTTCGTCTTAACAAACATATATGAATTGTTGACAACTGCACTTGTTCCGGACCAACTTTAATGAGAGTCATAACAACCCAACTAAAACATGTGATTCTTCATCAAAGTTCTTATCAACTAAAGTCAATTAACTTATGATCATATTAAAGTTAGTTAGTTGAAATTTGTGCAAGTGCCCTTATCCATATTGGGATAGAAATACTTTCTCATTGGATGTATCTTTTCAATTTATCATTGATGGCTTATTGTATGTTATTTTATTGTGATTCTCATTGAAAGAAGCGCTTTTGTCAATGATGATTGTATAGCTTCAAATGATTGGTTGTCGAAGAAATTGCAGTCCTTCTAGTAAATGGCTGTTGGTTTCAATTAAAAAAAGAGGTAGACATAACCCTAGTGTGGATAATTCTTTATCGACGTCTTTTAATTCCAAAAGGTTTTTCAATTTAATTAATCAAGCATCACAATCCCATGTGCTTGCATCATTGCTCCCAATTCTCGCGCATCTTCTAAATCTATATAGACTCTTATACTAGTTAATGGGAAAACATTATGTATATGAGAGCAATGTTATTCAAAAAAATGAGAAAAAATATGTAAATAGAAAATTCTGAAAAGAAAAAAAAAAACAGTTTACATGATCATGGTTATTTGCCTACACTCATTCTCACATGAAATGATAAGTATCAACTAGTATAAAGAACAAAGTTATTACACAAGATTTATTCGTTTTGTTATCAAAATAATAATTTTTTTTCTTTTATATTTATGTAATTGACCTGACAAAATGCGCATGATTAACAATCATTAACAATAGTGCTCGTGAGTTAAAAGAAAAGTTTATCATCTTCAACATAGGCCGCCCCAAACGGGTCCTTAGTCACCAACCTCCAAGGCAAATGTTGAATTCTTTTTGTAGAGACCTCTAATTTTCAGTTATCATATAGGTTCCTTTAGTGATTAATGGCTTAATATTGACAATTCAACAAAAAAATATTTTAGTTGACGCTTACAAGATAAGTACCAAACTTTGATCATTTTTCCAATCACTTGCACATGCTTGTTTGCATATGATTAAATGAATGAAAACAATGAGAAACTTAATTTTATTATAATGTCTATGTTGTGTGTTGAAAAAATTATGATGGTAATATGATAATTTAATGTCTTAATGTTACATAAAAATACAAAACACACACAAACAAAAGAAAAAAAAAAAGTGAGAAGGAACATCAAGGATTTTACGTTAAAAAATTTTGAAAAAGAAAAATCCATGATGCCTAGCCCAACCGAAGTAATCCACTACATGCTCATAAGTACAATGGTGCACTCTTTTTTCATGACAAGAAGAACGAGGTTGTAGTTTAACATTGAAAATTACACTTGTGTTTATACACTTAAAAAAAATACAAATATTCAAAAACTCAACAATATTCGTAGTCTGATTACAACGACCACAATCGAAGGTCGTCGACGAATGGTGGTTCACAATGACAGATGATGATTAGGGGCGGGGCTCAATTTTGGTCAGTGGCTATAGAGGATGGTGGTTGGCAACTATGGAAACTGTTAATCGACAATATCTAGCGGCTACGAATGTCGATGGTTACTTGTCGTCTTTTCTCCAAGATAAGCATTGGAATTTTAATTATCTTTCTCTTCTTATCCCTCTCCCTCAAGTGAAGTGAGGGGGCATATTTATAGCCTTTTGGGATTGAACATTTTAGTCTTTTGGTGTGTATCTTCCCTAACCACCTTATCAGATGGTTCATGTTGATCCTCTCTAATCATAATTCATTTTCTTAAGAATTTACGTTCCTTAATGACCTTAAAATTAAGCGATCTTACACTCATTGAATTCCTCTCATCGAGGCACTCACTTTAACTATAAATCTATCAAATTTGAAGTTTATTTAACAATCCAATCGACGATCTAAAGCTTCCAATCGTGTTTAAATGGCCTGTTACAGGCTTTATTGGACCCATACTGAACTAATTTTGACATCACTAGGTTAATCTTCTCGAGACGGAGAATATGACTATAAACTTGCTTAAATCGAGAGCCCATATGATCTTCAATTTGTATTTGGAATATAACTTGTAAAAATACATCTAGATTCATGTTCGGTCAAAATTTGCTACTGCCACATAAGTCCTAATTATTTCAACCAATGCCTCTTATGAATGGCATTGGGTTTAATTTATTCACACATAACCATAGTTCAATGTCCCCATTATCATCTTCTACTCTTAATTTTAAACTCTTATAATCAAGCAAGAGGTTGACAGTCCACTCCAATAAAAATCATGGAGCCCAATCACTTTGTCATCAACATTAGGTAGGCACAATCAGAAAATAGCTGTTAGATCGCATCGACCCCATGTAAGAATAAGAATATTTTTTGAACTACTGATTACTTAATTTTATAGTACCATTTTGACATTTTATAAAATGAGTTGAACTACTAATTACGTAATTATCTCCATCATTTATACATCAATAATCAGTGATAGAATAAGATATTTTGAATTTTGATTTGTCTGTGAATTCTCACCAACATGGAAGGAGCCTGAATAAAAGAATATATTCGAGCCCAAGAAATTGAGGGAGAATTAGAGATGGATGAGCCATTTCCTTCTAGCATTACAATGGCCATCTTTATTTCTAGAAAGGCGGATTTATATGTTATAAATAAAATATTCATAATACGAGAATCCCATGAGATATGTAATCTATCTTTTAACGTGGGTATTATAATTATTATTATCCTTGTAAGACTTTATGTTAGTAGTCATTTACATTAATTTCACTTATGATAATGCTCTTTCAGACCAACTAGCTTGCGGGGTGAGTTCAACTTCTTAGGAGAGTTGATCTCAATGATGAGTCAATTTGAATGTGGGGTGACTTGAGATTCATGGGAGAGTTTGTTTTAAGTATTTTTCCTCGTATCATTATCAACAAGCTATCCGGTTAGGTTTTTTAGTCAAAGTACTTAGTCGAATCAATCTAGTTAAGATGTCTCGTTGGTTCAAATAGATCCCCTACAGACTCTCAAGATGATTGTTATAGAACTGAGAAAAAAATTACAATAAAAACTAAAATTTGAGGATTTAATAAAAATTTTAGGATCAACAAAAGATTGAGTGATTGATCGGTGATTACTAAATTAGATGCTTGAGAAAGTTTTTTTCTTCATACTGAGATGTTAAACAGAACACTATCTTCGAAGGCAACCCAAGTTATGGTCTAAGGCTTTGGGCCATACAAAATAATAATTTTAATACTATTAAAAGCATAAAGATAACATTTTTATGTCATGACAAGAAATGCGATAGATTAAATAAATAATTACACCATACAAGGCCACTTTTTTAAAAAGATGACAAGGCTCCATCCCGTCTTTGTCTCCTATTAATTTGGAGTTGTTGCTAACAATTATTTGTCCTGTTGTATTATTTAAATTTTATTAGTTTTTTACAACTTAGAAAATGCAATCAATAATAATTTGGAGTTGTTAGTTATGACTAATGATTTTAAGATATTAATAAAAAGAAATAATTGAGTTTTTTTCTGGATATTAAAATAAAAATAACTAATAGATGGATTATTAGACTATAAATTTTATTGATGATAAGGAAAGTGATTAAAGCACTCATGATATTTCAATCATGAGAAATAATAATCAAAGATATATAACACACACATTTTTATTTATTTATTTTGTCTCATGCTCGCATTTAAGACTAATTTATTAAATAAATTATTCTTTATTTGGAAGATGAGACTTGTGCACGTTATTTATTTTTCAAGTTGAACACAAGTAGGTGCACGCAGTTGTCTAAGGCCACTTGTGAGATATGGCACATTACTACGAAGATTCGGGGAAGCAAACAACCCCTTTTGAGTGGTAGGACTTGTTGTATTAAAAATATAGAACAATAATAAATAAAGAAAGAAGAAAAGATTTACACACGTAATATATATATATATTTGTCACACGATGGACAAATTTCCATTATCTGACACGAATTCGCTTTTAGAAAACACCGTCAAATTGACCGGCTTGATGAGACAGATCCAATGATGCCAAAGTTTGTTTAATCTGAGTCAAATTAAGCCTAAATCATGTCGTTAAGACACTTTTGAAGGCTTTTCGTACCTAATTAAAATGTCAAATGGATTCCAAATATGATAAGATTATAGTCAAATATAGTGTCTTTAGACGAGACGAATCCAACAAGTCAAAAATCATTCAATTGTGACATCATTTCGGAATTGAAATGTCCACAAAATATCATCTAATTGAGACAACCTCACAGGTTCATCTGATCAAAGTGATAAATATTATTTTCTTATGAGTCACACAAACTCTATAAATAGAACTCTGCCCTCCTCTTGAGAGAAGACCAGGACCTTAAGCCAGAGAAAGATCAAAGCTTGGCGGAGAAGGAGTTGAACTCTCGTGTTTTGCATCGAAAGTCTAGTGATGAATCACCACTCACCAATCGCTATCGACCACCATCGAGCACTTCCGCTCCTTGCACTGAAATCCCTTAGGGAGTCACGACATGCATTGCAAAATCTCAGCGTACATTGCATAACAGTGAAACACTTGGTGAAAAAGTACATCATCTAGTACACCGTGCAACAACGCTTCCCTGAGATAGTGTAATGGGCTGTAAATGTCATAGACGATTGCTATGATTGTAGTAGGTGACTAAGGATGTTGTAGGCAGAAGTTGTAGCATCAGCTGATCATAAAGGTTATACTTGAAAGTCGTGATACAAGTTGGTCATGTTGATCATAGATGATTGTTTCAGGAGCGTCAGTAGGCCACAAATGTTGTAGTAGGAAGCCACAGAAGTTGTGAGTCGTGTAGGTTGTAGTTAGTCACATAGGACATAGTGGGGAGCTACGATGATGTTCGTAGGCCATAGAGATAAGAGTTTGGAGCTATCTGTGTTGTGGACTACTTAGGTTGTAATGGGTCACATAAGTCGTAGTGGTGAGCTTTGATAACGTTCTTAGGTCACATATGTTGAAGTTGAGAGCTCCATGAGATATGGACCATGTAGGTCGTATTTGGTCACTTAAGACGTAGTGGAGAGCTGAAATAATGTACGTAGGTTGTAGAGATCGAAGTTGCAAGCTGCGTGAGCTGTTGACCACACAATTTGTAGTTGGTTACATAAGTCATAGTGGTGAGCTGCAATAAAATTTGTAGGCTAAAGTGTTGGAGTTGGGAGTTATTTTGGATCACATAGGTCCTAGTTGGTCGCATAGACTGTAGTAAAGGGGTAAGATGAGAGAATTTCATAAGTCTAAGGAAAGTCACCATATGCGGAGCGTGTTGTTACGCCATCTTTGGAGTGCTTCTTTATACCATTTTAGGGCATGCTGTTGCACCATATGTGAGGTTCATTGTTACACTATTTTTAGGGTTCATTATACCATCTTCAAAGTGCATCATTGTATTATTTTTAGGTGTGTCATTGTATTATATTTAGACTATGTTGTTACAACATATGTTTAGAATGATGCAATGCTCCGTAGGATGCTTCGTTACTCCACGATATTGGTCATAACTCTCCACGATACCTCAATGCTCTACGATGTTGATCATTACTCTTCACTATATTTTTGTTACTTCACAACATACGTTGTGACTCCGCAAGGGGCTTCATTACAATGAGTTGAGAGGTAGCTGACTGCGGTCGACAATGATCAGAGTGTGGTTTGACGATGATCAGTTGTTCTAGGAGCGGGAAGCATTCACTGGGTCTTCAGTCCAAAACCACACTAGAGTTTGGCTCCTTCCCTTTGCCCTTCTCTATCTATTCTCCTCGGTCCTCCTCTTGAAGGATTAGGTCCCTTTCATGAAAGTGATACTGCTCTATTTATAGAGACTAGGAGTGTCTCTCTTGAAAATAAGAAATGAACCCATACCATTTCATAAAATTACTCAAAGAGATTTTCACGATCGTTTGATGTTTTGTGGATGTTTAAATGCCTTCATAATGTCAGAATTAATTGATCATGGGCTCGTTGTATGTATCTCATAAATACTCGATTTGACTACAAGCTTAACATATTTTAAATTCATTTGATCTTACAATTAACCATTCTAAACTTTCAAAAGGGTTTTGATGGCCATATTTTAGTTTGATTTGAGTCGAATTAGACAAATTTTTTTATCATTATTTTCATTTCGTCAATCTAATTACTTCGATTGTAAGTTTGCTGAGATCGAAGTTAANTGTTTTGATGGCCATATTTTAGTTTGATTTGAGTCGAACTAGACCAATTTTTTTATCATTATTTTCATTTCGTCAATCTAATTACTTCGATTGTAAGTTTGCTGAGATCGAAGTTAAGTTGGATGATTTTTAATTCGAGCTTGAACGTTCTCGCTAAAAATGCCTCGAGCTTGGTGCCATACATCGGGATTGTGCTAAATGATGAGAAATTCTTTATGATGCATCTGTTGCCCCTCAAATTTTCCGTGGTTTCACATGCTAATTTGAACATTTTTGAAGTCACAAAAATTTGAAAAAAATTCTAAAATTTTTCGAAAATTTCAAGTTTTTTGCAGCGGCGGCTGATGACGGCTAAAGGAAGTAGGCGTAGCGCCTACAGTGGGAGTGCGTGGCGGGTGCGAGTGACGGGCGAGGTGTGGGTTGAAGGTGAGTCGAGATCGAGCCTCGTGATGTGGGCAAGGATCGAGCAATGTGACCGTACGATAGAATGCGGTTGCACGATAACGTTGATCACGATCTGTCGCGGGACAACAATTGATCGGCCTCGCTCGGGTTGTTTGGTTGCTAATTTTGTAATTTTTTGTGATTGTTTCAGACTTTGGTCATTTTTTGCCAATTTTTTTCCCTTTCTAAACCCATAAAAAGCCAAAAAAAATAATGAAACAGAAAATTGAAGTCTTCCCATTTGTTGTTGTGCGATCAACATAGCTCCCTCGCCTGCCAGTTGGAGTCTCACCACTTGTTTTTGTGCGATCAATGGAGCTCCATTGGTCAGCTAACTGGAGCCTCCCTGCATGTTTTTTTTTCTAATTCCTTACAAATTCTCTCAAGTAATTGTGATAATGATTCCATCCATAAATTAAATAAAACTCCATATATTTTTAAATTATATAAAAAAAAACTTATTTTTATTACTACCAAAAGAACAATATGTCAAATATTCATACCAATTCTTCAAAGAATGTCAAAATAGTAAATTAAAAAAATTATTATTATTTTTGGGCATTTGGATGTACATAACAGAGATTTTATACATTTACCCATCTAATATATAATAATTCATATTTACAATTATAACACTCAAAATCTTAATATCAAATATATAAAATCATCATTATTAACACTTTAAGTGTGAAATACATAATTTTGTGCATAGATTTATGGTAACAAAATGTTATTAAACTATAGGCATTTGATATGTGAAGACATAAGAATTGTTTGGTATGCATATAAAATTGCATATGTTCTACACTTACTAATTTATCTTTCAATATCCAATTTATAAATAAAGGATTGCTATGAATCTTTCTCTCATAAAGAGTCCAGCAGATACTTAATATTCAATTGTGGTGTATAGATCTCATGATCCAGCTACAGGAATCGGCTTTAACATATCCATCCATAATAAATTCTTAAAATAATAAAACAAAAAAGAAAATTGACAGACACCATGCAATTCTTTATGTATCTACAAATCAAACACTCACGGCTTTCATATTTATGTTTTGTTGGTGACTCCTTTATTGGTCAACTCGGCCATGGAGTGAGTTGATCTTCTTAAGCGGACATAGCTTATGGTCAACTTGGCCATGGAGCTAGTTGATCTTCTTAAACGGATTTAACTTGTGGAGAGCTATGCCAAAGTAGTCATGGGGTAAGCCGAGCTTTCTTATTGAGTTTGAACCATCTTAGTCCGATTATATCACCATTTGCGAGCTAATGATCGAAGTTCATTTATTGAGTCGATACATCAATCAAACTAATCTAGGCCAAACATATTGTCGGTTTTTGGTGAATTATAAATATGCCGCTTTGTGTAAAGTATTGTATATTGCAGTCAATTGCGAAGTCGTTGCACATCATTGTCGCCGCCAGCCAATTGCTGTTTGTCGTTGTCGCCACCACCGATATCATTTTTACTTCAAACGAATCAAGAAAATTTGAAGCATTGCATACAACTTCTATTCAAAATACAATACATTTCTTTTACACGGCAGCCCTTATCTTTGAGATAAAATCAATTACTGGTGCATAACTTCTAACATTTCTTGTATTATTATATTCATAATGTAGTATTGATATATCATCTTAATTAAATTATTATATTAGAATCTTTTACTACATTTTGATACCAAAAAAAATAGTAATTTATAATGATAACCTTGATTGCAAACCATGTAAATTAAAATTGATGGGTCAAAGGATAAGTAGGAATTCAAACCCAAGCAAGTGTAAGAAAATATAAGTCAGTTAAAATCTTTAATTTAATATTATTTGTGAAAATATTGTTTTACTGAGTGACATATGACAAATGAAAAATAATAAGCATGCTGACATTGGTCAACACATAATATGATGCACTTTTACAAATATTTTATTTAAGATGTCATAATACATCATAAACAAAATAATAATAATAAGTATCTCAAGCCCTTAAGAGCCATTAGTCCTTATTAAATAAGATATCAATAAAGTGTGATGTGCCCTAAACACTTTAAGAAAAACTAATGATATGGTAGTAAAATCATATGCTTTGAATGATATATCAATTAAAATTCAAATTATATAAATTATTCTTATATATTTAAATATGTGACATCAAAATTTTCATTTGGACAAAAATATATATATAACAATTAATTTTATCAATCTTTTCATACAAAAGATTTTAAAATGTTGCAAAATTTAGTTTTAAACTTTGGATATTCGATATATAAGTGCATAAAAATTGCGTGGTATGAAGGACTATAAATTTAGCTCAAAGATCGTTAATTTCTCAAAAGTTGGTTTGAATTTTGGCTCGAATCGATGTCTTATAAAAATAAATAACGAGTTATGAGTCAAATTCAAGCTGCAACGAACCCAAATAACTCAAAGTGGAGTCAACCTCTTTCGATTTTGAGCCATACCAAGCTCGATTCAATTTTGTGCCGATTGAAAAAGAATATAAGGAGTCACGGGCGCTCAGAACTCAATCCATTTGAACTGAATAGAGCCGGCCCCACCACAGCTTTAACAACCCTAATGATATATGTGTAAAGCATATACTATTAAGAAAATTAATTATTCTATTATATATTTGGTATATATGAAAATTACCTTCTAGCCCTTTCAGCTCCGTATGTATATCATTTGATGTCACACCCTTGCTTATATGCAATAATATAAATCAAATCCATATATACATAGAGAGGGAGAGAGAGAGAGGGAATGGTGATGAAGCTTGTGCTTAGTGTTGTGGTTCTATGCCTTTGTGGGCTTTCTGTGCACTTGTTCTACTGGTGCTGGTTAAGGCCGGAGAGGATAAGGAGAAAGCTAAGGGTTCAAGGGATTGAGGGCCCACCGGCTGCCTTTCTCCATGGCAATTTGAAGGATGTAAAGAAGTTTTTAATGGAGGCCAAGAAGGAGAGAAGAGCAGAGGGAGAAGAGAAGATAAGGCACGATTATGCCTCTATTATTTTTCCTTACTTTGACAAGTGGAGGAAAGAGTATGGTACGTGTTATGTTAATTCTGTATTTTTTTTCTGTGTTATCTTAATTCCTTACTTTGATAAGTTTCATTGCTCTTGCTCTTTCTTTATCGTTTGTTTTATTTTTGAGGGGAGAAAATATTAAGTTTGGATAAATGAAAGTGTGGACAATAGTCCCGATTGCAACACCCTATGTACAACGATGTGGTGTGATCCCCTCTGTCCTCGATTTATATCCGAAAGTTCTAATAGTAGACGTAGTATTTTCTCTTCAGTGACAGTATTGATGAGACCCGCTAATTCCTTTTAGTTATATATATATATAGTATAGGCCCCAATAATCTTATGTATTGAACTATTTATAATAATAATAATTTGGTGCCATAAATCTATATATGAGAAATGATATTTTACGTTTACGAAGAGTGTAATGATAATATTTTTGATGTAATCTTAAAACGTGAATGATTTGCAGGTAAATATGAATGTTTAAGTGGCAGATATGTAAATAAATGAGCATTGTGGTGTGTGTGAACATACTGACGTAGTTGTATCATTAGCCCCCATTTTTGACTAGTTATGGCTACTTGCCTGATTAATTAACATGATTCCATTTCGATACTTCACGTTATACAAGCAATTCAAAACAAACAAATCTTTAATGGAAAACGACGAAATTAATTTGGAAGTGGATCAGGGCATTTACATATATACCACGCGAATCTTTAATATTTACATATCTAACATCTAAAGCTTCATATTTTACATACATAACACTCGTGTTTTGATATCATATTAAAAATGTTACTATTACTTCCTTTCTAAAGATGGAATATATATTGTCATATATAAATTTATGACACCTAAGTGTGATAAACATAAGGGTCTTTTAAATACATAGCATTCTAAACTTTCATATTTACCTATCTTACACTAAAACTTTCATACTTACAAACATCATATAAAAATTAGCACTGACTATGATAGTCAAGTCCATTTTTTCATCCATAGATAAAGCCTATGTGTGTAAAAATGAAACTTTGGGTGTGACACATGTAAATCCATAAGAATTGAGTGTTTTATATGTAATTTTCCCTAAATATAAATATGAAAATTGAGATGTTTCATATGTAAATACATAATAATTATGTGGTATATATGTAAATCTCCCGAAAAGATAAGTTCCTTTATTTTTTTTTTCCAAAGAGATAATCAGATCCCTTTATTTAATAAACATTCCAATCCTGTCACCTGTATTTCTTATTATTCCTAGAAAAACATTGACTTTATAATTCTATTATTTATATTTTGAAAAAACTTACAAGTGATGGCTTACGAAAGCACTCCTTTAAAAAATTTATTTTCATTACATATATAACACCCA
>JXCR01149102.1:336894-359884 GCA_002079205.1 Phalaenopsis hybrid cultivar
GGCACGAGACCACCGCCGTCTCCGCAACATGGTGCCTCCTGCTGCTTGCCACACATCAAGAGTGGCAGCACCGCGCTCGTGCGGAGGCCGCGGAGCTCTGCTCCGGCAAGCCGCCGGATGCACAATCCCTCCTCAAGATGAAAACGGTTAGTTTTATGACTATTCGTTATCTGAAGCATTTTTTTCTTTTTTTGGCTCTTGGGGCTTTTACAAACATACCACCCAATTCTTATTTGTTTACATGTATGACACCTAAACTTAATTTTCTTGTATTTTGTCACCCAAAGCTTTTATATCACGTAAAAATACCTCCATTTAATATGGAAGGGGACATGCATGTATGTAAAAATTTAAGTTGAGATGTTAGATGTGTAAATAGGTAGGAATTGGGTGGTATGTATGTAAATCTTCCTTTATTTCTTCACGGTTTATTTTTCTTCTTAAATTTATAGCACCCAAAATTTTCATATCACATCAAAAATATCACTATTTTAATTTTTAAATGGTAAAATACACATTTTCAAGCATATATAAGGTTGAATGTATGTAAAAGTTAATGTTTTGGTGTTTTAAATGTAAATACTTAGGAATTGTGTGGTGTTTTAAGTAATTTTTTCTTCATTAGTTCATAGATTTATCGCATTTTTTTATATAAATTTAGTTAGATTGTTTATTTTTCAATATATTAAGTTGCATATATAAATTTCCTCATGGCAGAAGTTTATGTGCATAATTTACATCTAGACCACCACCATGATCAATATATTCATAAGTCAAAAGTTTCTTAGCATATGGTGAGGAGGTTTAATTAAGTTATATGAACAATTTNGCAAGGATCGAGCGATGTGACCGTACGATAGAATGCGGTTGCACGATAACGTTGATCATGATCTGTCACGGAACAACAATTGATCGGTCTCGCTCGGGCTGTTTGGTTGCTAATTTTGTAATTTTTTGTGATTGTTTCATATTTTGGTCATTTTTTCTGCCTTTTTTTTTTTTCCTTTCTAAACCCATAAAAAGCAAAAAAAATAATGAAATAGAAAATTGAAGTCTTCTCATCTGTTGTTGTGCGATCAACATGGCTCCCTCGCCTGCCAGTTGGAGTCTCACCACTTGTTTTTGTGCGATCAATGGAGCTCCATTGGTCAGCTAACTGGAGCCTCCCTGCATGTTTTTTTTTTTCTAATTCTTTACAAATTCTCTCAAGTAATTGTGATAATCATTTCATCCATAAATTAAATAAAAACTCCATATATTTTTAAATTATAAAAAAAAAAGCTTATTTTTTTCTTACTACCAAAAGAACAATATGTCAAATACTCATACCAATTCTTCAAAGAATGTCAAAATAGTAAATTAAAAAAAAAAAATTATTATTTTTGGGCATTTGGATGTACATAACATAGGTTTTATACATTTACACATCTAATATCTAATAATTCATATTTACAATTATAACACTCAAAATCTTAATATCAAATATATAAAATCATCATTATTAACACTTTAAGTGTGAAATATATTTTTTGTGCATAGATTTATGGTACCAAAATGTTATTAAACTATAGGCATTTGATATGTGAAGACATAAGAATTGTTTGGTATGCATATAAAATTGCATATGTTCTACACTTACTAATTTATCTTTCAATATCCAATTTATAAATAAAGGATTGCTATGAATCTTTCTCTCATAAAGAGTCCAGCAGATAATCAATATTCAATTGTGGTGTATAGATCTCATGATCCAGCTACAGGAATCGGCTTTAACATATCCATCCATAATAAATTCTTAAAATAATAAAACAAAAAAGAAAATTGACAGACACCATGCAATTCTTTATGTATCTACAAATCAAACACTCACGGCTTTCATATTTATGTTCTGTTGGTGACTCCTTTATCGGTCAACTCGGCCATGGAGTGAGTTGATCTTCTTAAGCGGACATAGCTTATGGTCAACTTGGCCATGGAGCTAGTTGATCTTCTTAAACGGATTTAGCTTGTGGAGAGCTCTGCCAACGTAGTCATGGGGTAAGCCGAGCTTTCTTATTGAGTTTGAACCATCTTAGTCCGATTATATCACCATTTGCGAGCTAATGATCGAAGTTCATTTATTGAGTCGATACATCAATCAAACTAATCTAGGCCAAACATATTGTCGGTTTTTGGTGAATTATAAATATGCCGCTTTGTGTAAAGTATTGTATATTGCAGTCAATTGCGAAGTCGTTGCACATCATTGTCGCCGCCAGCCAATTGCTGTTTGTCGTTGTCGCCACCACCGATATCATTTTTACTTCAAACGAATCAAGAAAATTTGAAGCATTGCATACAACTTCTATTCAAAATACAATACATTTCTTTTACACGGCAGCCCTTATCTTTGAGATAAAATCAATTACTGGTGCATAACTTCTAACATTTCTTGTATTATTATATTCATAATGTAGTATTGATATATCATCTTAATTAAATTATTATATTAGAATCTTTTACTACATTTTGATACCAAAAAAAATAGTAATTTATAATGATAACCTTGATTGCAAACCATGTAAATTAAAATTGATGGGTCAAAGGATAAGTAGGAATTCAAACCCAAGCAAGTGTAAGAAAATATAAGTCAGTTAAAATCTTTAATTTAATATTATTTGTGAAAATATTGTTTTACTGAGTGACATATGACAAATGAAAAATAATAAGCATGCTGACATTGGTCAACACATAATATGATGCACTTTTACAAATATTTTATTTAAGATGTCATAATACATCATAAACAAAATAATAATAATAAGTATCTCAAGCCCTTAAGAGCCATTAGTCCTTATTAAATAAGATATCAATAAAGTGTGATGTGCCCTAAACACTTTAAGAAAAACTAATGATATGGTAGTAAAATCATATGCTTTGAATGATATATCAATTAAAATTCAAATTATATAAATTATTCTTATATATTTAAATATGTGACATCAAAATTTTCATTTGGACAAAAATATATATATAACAATTAATTTTATCAATCTTTTCATACAAAAGATTTTAAAATGTTGCAAAATTTAGTTTTAAACTTTGGATATTCGATATATAAGTGCATAAAAATTGCGTGGTATGAAGGACTATAAATTTAGCTCAAAGATCGTTAATTTCTCAAAAGTTGGTTTGAATTTTGGCTCGAATCGATGTCTTATAAAAATAAATAACGAGTTATGAGTCAAATTCAAGCTGCAACGAACCCAAATAACTCAAAGTGGAGTCAACCTCTTTCGATTTTGAGCCATACCAAGCTCGATTCAATTTTGTGCCGATTGAAAAAGAATATAAGGAGTCACGGGCGCTCAGAACTCAATCCATTTGAACTGAATAGAGCCGGCCCCACCACAGCTTTAACAACCCTAATGATATATGTGTAAAGCATATACTATTAAGAAAATTAATTATTCTATTATATATTTGGTATATATGAAAATTACCTTCTAGCCCTTTCAGCTCCGTATGTATATCATTTGATGTCACACCCTTGCTTATATGCAATAATATAAATCAAATCCATATATACATAGAGAGGGAGAGAGAGAGAGGGAATGGTGATGAAGCTTATGCTTAGTGTTGTGGTTCTATGCCTTTGTGGGCTTTCTGTGCACTTGTTCTACTGGTGCTGGTTAAGGCCGGAGAGGATAAGGAGAAAGCTAAGGGTTCAAGGGATTGAGGGCCCACCGGCTGCCTTTCTCCATGGCAATTTGAAGGATGTAAAGAAGTTTTTAATGGAGGCCAAGAAGGAGAGAAGAGCAGAGGGAGAAGAGAAGATAAGGCACGATTATGCCTCTATTATTTTTCCTTACTTTGACAAGTGGAGGAAAGAGTATGGTACGTGTTATGTTAATTCTGTATTTTTTTTCTGTGTTATCTTAATTCCTTACTTTGATAAGTTTCATTGCTCTTGCTCTTTCTTTATCGTTTGTTTTATTTTTGAGGGGAGAAAATATTAAGTTTGGATAAATGAAAGTGTGGACAATAGTCCCGATTGCAACACCCTATGTACAACGATGTGGTGTGATCCCCTCTGTCCTCGATTTATATCCGAAAGTTCTAATAGTAGACGTAGTATTTTCTCTTCAGTGACAGTATTGATGAGACCCGCTAATTCCTTTTAGTTATATATATATATAGTATAGGCCCCAATAATCTTATGTATTGAACTATTTATAATAATAATAATTTGGTGCCATAAATCTATATATGAGAAATGATATTTTACGTTTACGAAGAGTGTAATGATAATATTTTTGATGTAATCTTAAAACGTGAATGATTTGCAGGTAAATATGAATGTTTAAGTGGCAGATATGTAAATAAATGAGCATTGTGGTGTGTGTGAACATACTGACGTAGTTGTATCATTAGCCCCCATTTTTGACTAGTTATGGCTACTTGCCTGATTAATTAACATGATTCCATTTCGATACTTCACGTTATACAAGCAATTCAAAACAAACAAATCTTTGATGGAAAACGACGAAATTAATTTGGAACTGGATCGGGGCATTTACGTATATACCACGCGAATCTTTAATATTTACATATCTACCATCTAAAGCTTCATATTTTACATACATAACACTCGTGTTTTGATACCATATTAAAAATGTTGCTTTTACTTCCTTTCTAAAGATGGAATATATGTTGTCATATATAAATTTATGACACCTAAGTGTGACAAACATAAAGGGCTTTTAAATAGATAGCATTCTAAACTTTCATATTTACCTTTCTTACACAAACTTTCATACTTACAAACATCATATAAAAATTAGCACTGACTGTCACCTTCTGATAGTCAAATCCATCTTCTCATCCATAGATAAAGCCTATGTGTCTAAAAATGAAACTTTGGGTGTGACATATGTATATCCATAAGAATTGAGTGTTTTATATGTAATTTTCCCTGAATATAAATATGAAAATTGAGATGTTTGATATGTAAATACATAATAATTATGTGGTATATATGTAAATTTCCCAAAAAGATAAGTTCTGTTATTTTTTTTCCTAAGAGATAATTAGATCCCTTTATTTAATAAACATTCCAATCCTGTCACCTGTATTTCTTATTATTCCTAGAAAAACATTGACTTTATAATTCTATTATTTATATTTTGAAAAAACTTACAAGTGATGGCTTACGAAAGCACTCCTTTAAAAAATTTATTTTCATTACATATATAACACCCATTGGGGCAGCTTATTTGGTGCGGTGGCTTTTTGAAAACGCACCTGGTCTGTTTGGGTAAATTGTGTTTAGGCAACTTATGCGTTTTCAAAACGCTGTTTTCAAAACGTTGAAAACAGCGTTTTCACAGTGCACTTATTTAGGTGCATTGATAGCTTTGTAGCAGCAGTCTGACATTTCCAAAAAAATAAAAAATTTGTAATAGCCACCGCACCTAGTTTATCTGCAGATTATTTTTAAACAGCTTATCACCAGATTATTCAATAAGCTGCAGCTGCCCCAAACAGACCCTAAATATATAAATTATATTTGGAGTTATAAGTAATTAATAAAAGTATTTTTAGTGTAAAAAATGTAATTAAGTTTGGAATATAAATTTTGCAGGACCCATATTTTTGTATACTATGGGGAATGTACCAATGTTACATGTGAGCCATCCGGACATAGTGAAAGAGATGAATTTATGCAAATCCTTAGACTTGGGGAAAGCCACGTATCTGAAGAAGACACACGAGCCTTTATTCGGCCATGGTATTCTCAAATCTAATGGCGAATTATGGGTTTATCAGAGAAAAATTATTGCGCCAGAATTCTTCATGGACAAGGTCAAGGTAATTATTATTTTATTATTATTATTATTTGCAATATTATTTAGAAAAATTTCATATGTATATTATTCAATTCTTATGCATTTACATATCTAACATCTAAATCTAAGTAAAAAATGTATTTCATTTGGGATTTTAAATGTGATAAGAAAGATTTGGGTGGTATAAATGTAAGAAATAAAACCTAGGTGCTAGATATGTAAATACATAAGAATTGTGAGGTGTATATATGTAAAAGCCCCTATCAGCTATGCTTTGCTCTAAAAATTAAGAAAATATCCTTTATGTATTAATTTGAAATAAAATATGATTGAAGGTGATCCAAATTTTTAAAAACACTCAGATTTAGAAGTTGTTTCGAGTATCGTTAAGTCATTTATTTAATAATAAAAATAAAATATAAAAAGTACTCATTAAATAAATATATGTTAAAAACAGAAAAAAAAAATTATCACAAATAAATTCTATAAATTATTGAATAAATTTAAAATGAATTTAATCACTTGCGTACTCTTTAAGATTCCACGTCTGGTAAGAAAAAATTATTCCATACAAACACCGCATGTAGAGATGCATCTTGTGTCTGATATCCACCGTTGATCACTGCGAAGATGTATTTCAGTGAGCCCTACTTTCAACTTTTTTTTTAAAATTTTGATTGCGGTAATCGACGGTGGTATGCCGTATCCGTATGGAATAATTTCTCTACGGCAAGTGAGCTTTGGTCAATTTAAACCGTTTTTTTTATTTTGCATAATGACCTAATTTTTTAATCAAAAAATACGCACCGTTAATTTGGAGTTAATAATAAATAAATAAATAATTGTATTGGTTGAAAGTGAATANGTATATGTAAAAGCCCCTATCATCTATGTTTTGCTCTAAAAATTAAGAAAATTATTCTTTATGTATTAATTTGAAATAAAATATGATTGAAGGTGATCCAAATTTTAAAAACACTAAGATTTAGAAGTTGTTTCGAGTATCATTAAGTCATTTATTTAATAATAAAAATAAAATATTAAAAGTACTCATTAAATAAATATATGTTAAAAACAGAAAAAAGATATCACAAATAAATTCTATAAATTATTGAATAAATTTAAAATTAATTTAATCACTTGCGTACTCTTTAAGATTCCACATCTTGCAAGGAAAATTTATTCCATACAGAGATGCATGCGGTGTCCGATATCCACCTTTGATCGCTGCAAAGATGTTCTTCGGTGAGTCCCACTTTCAACTTTTTTTTTTAATTTTGATTTTACGGTAGAGATCAGACACCGTATGCATCTCTGCATGTGGTATCCATACGGAATAATTTCTCTCTGGCAAGTGAGCTTTGGTCAATTTAAACCGTCTATTTTAATTTGCATAATGACCTAATTTTTTACTTAAAAAATACGCACCGTTAATTTGGAGTTAATAATAAATAAATAAATAATTGTAGTGGTTGAAAGTGAATAAGATTAGGAGGAATATGATCCTACTTTTGATAAATCAAAATATTCTATTATTCTACNTAATTTCTCTCTAGCAAGTGAGCTTTGGTCAATTTAAACCGTTTATTTTAATTTGCATAATGACCTATTTTTTTATTCAAAAAATACGCACCGTTAATTTGGAGTTAATAATAAATAAATAAATAATTGTATTGGTTGAAAGTGAATAAGATTAGGAGGAATATGATCCTACTTTTGATAAATCAAAATATTCTATTATTCTACCTCAAGATATATTTTGGAGGAATAAGATAATACTTGTTTTATTTTATTGTGCAAAACATTGGCTCGAGCAAGAATATATATTTTTAATGTGCGACGTGCAAGAAGGGTCTCCGTAAATTAACAAATAAAAATTATCGTNTAAGATATATTTTGGAGGAATAAGATAATATTTGTTTTATTTTATTCTGCAAAACATTGGCTTGACCAAGAATATATATTTTTAATGTCCGACGTGCAAGAAGGGTCTCCGTAAATTAACAAATAAAAATTATCGTAGAAAATAATAAATAATTAAGAAGGTAATTTTATATACATATATATATATATATATATATANTATGTAATATCTAATGCCTAAAATTTAATTTTAACAGATGCAATTTATGTATGTATGTATGTATGTATGCATGTGAATGCCAAGCTGTTTACATAAAATAGGGTGGCATGTATGTAAATTAAATTTATTTGAAATAAGTTAGAATGAAGAAAAGACTGGACTATGCATTTTACCTGTTCAGTAGATCTTGTATAGGAAAGGACTACTATTTCTTTGTATCCAATTCTTTTATTTTTAAAGAAATAGAATATGAAGAATTTGAAATAGAGAGAGGAGAATCATATTTGCTATTTTGTAAATAGTTTACCTTTTTTTGCTTTAATCCAATATCACAAAATAGATGATTGGTTTTGCTATTTAAATAAATAAATAAAAAACTAACATGATTGTTGTACCCTATGAACCAAACGATTCTTTAGAATCAGAGCTGGTTCTCTGGCTCAAGGGTTGAACCGCCGGTTCAATTTAGTATTGAGCGGTTCAATGCTGGAGGGACTTTATATGCTAACTTGAAATTTGGGTCGATTTCATTTCCCCAATGATGAACAAAGAATCCTAGAAATCGGCTGGTGGTGGAGGTGGTGGTTGTGGTTGTATGTTGATGGTGGAGGTGTGGGTTGTGGCTGTGTGTTGGGGAGGTGTGTAGGGGTTGTGGAGGTGTGTTGGGGGGGCCGTTTTAGACGGTTCAATTTAGTTCACTGTCAAACTAATTGGAACTAATTGGAACTAATTGGCTCAATCTGATTTTTTAAACCTTGATTCTAATAATATACATATTTTTCCCTATAATTTTTTGGGGCATTTACATACATGCATGCAACACAATTCATTTATATTTACCTAAAACCCTATCTAACTCTAAACATTCATATTTATACATAGCACTCAAACATTTATCATTACATAATATGTATTACCATCATCTTGTTTTTTAAAGTAAAACACACCTTTAATTTTCATGGACAGATTTATCACACAAAAGGTAGATGTGTCAATACATAAACATTGTGTGATATGCATACACATTTTTCCATAATATTTTACAGCAGAACTAATTTTTAAAGACTCATTCACGTTAAGAAATTGGAAGTTTTGCATGCATATATATACCTCTCAATTCTCAACTATTTACATATGTTAACATCTAAAATTTAAATTTTTTTTTATGTCTGCCACCTTATCTATGCATGTAACGGTCTATTTCACATTTTAAAGTTAAAACAGTGGCATTATTTTGAAGTTATATGAAAGATTTGGATGATATAAATGTAAAAATCAAAGTTTAAATGATATAAATACGTAAATACATAAAAATTGGGTGGTGTGTGTGTGTGTGTGTGTATATATATATATATATGTAAATTCCTCAAAATAGTAAAGAATAATATTACTAATTAATCATAAAGCCAAATATATNCCATATAAATGTAAAAACCAAAGTTTAAATGATATAAATACGTAAATACATAAAAATGGGTGGTGTGTGTGTGTGTGTATATATATATATGTAAATTCCTCAAAATAGTAAAGAATAATATTACTAATTAATCATAAAGCCAAATATATTGTAATGATTAAATTAATGATCCTAATTAAAGACATTAAATGTGATGCTAATCAGGGCATGGTCGATTTAATGGTGGATTCTGCTGTTCCAATGCTGAAAACATGGGAGAGAAGAATAGAGAATGGAGGAGGGAGAACAGAGATAAAGATTGATGAGGATCTCAAGAACTATTCAGCTGATGTGATCTCAAGAGCAAGTTTTGGGAGTAGTTTCTTCAAAGGAAAGCAAATTTTCATGAAGCTTTATGAGTTGAAGAAAGCTGTTTCTAAACCAAATCTCCTTGTTGAAATCACTGGAATATTCAGGTATGTGTTCCCCTCAATTAAAAGAAGTTATTGCTTTGCAAATTCATTTATTTATTTTCATTAATGTTGCAGGTCGCATAAAACAATATCATTATGCACATCATGCACAATTCTTATGATTTTTTGACTATATAACATATTAACATTTGTCTTTACATACGAAACATACATAGTTTCATGACATCATGATATTATAAATATAAATATCAAATTTTAGGTGTTCGGAATGAAAATAAATACAGATTGCATCACATGTATATGTAAATTTTCCCAACACCTCACTGCTCTTATAATGTCAGACACATTCCTACAAGAAGCAACAGAGAGGTGTTGAGGCTGAACAGAGAGATCAGATCGCTCATACTTCAAGCGGCGAAAGACAGAGATTTCGATGAGGGGAAATCCTCGCCGGAGAATAATTTCCTTCAAACCATTCTCCACAGTGCGAGCACCGCCGGAAATGGCCACTGCAGCGGCAGCGGCCGCAATGCGGAGGACTTCGTGGTCGATAATTGCAAGACGATATATTTTGCAGGGCACGAGACCACCGCCGTCTCCGCAACATGGTGCCTTCTGCTGCTTGCCACACATCAAGAGTGGCAGCACCGCGCTCGTGCGGAGGCCGCAGAGCTCTGCTCCGGCAAGCCGCCGGATGCTCAATCCCTCCTCAAGATGAAAACGGTTAGTTTTATGATCTATTCGTTATCTGAAGCAAATTTTTTTTTTTTGGCTCTTGGGGCTTTTACAAACATACCACCCAATTCTTATTTGTTTACATGTATGACACCTAAACTTAATTTTCTTGTATTTTATGACCCAAAGCTTTTATATCACGTAAAAATACCTCCATTTAATATGGAAGGGGACATGCATGTATGTGAAAATTTAAGTTGAGATGTTAGATGTGTAAATAGGTAGGAATTGGGTGGTATGTATGTAAATCTTCCTTTATTTCTTCACTATTTATTTTCCTTCTTAAATTTNGGTAAAATGCTACAAGTGTAAAAATCAAATTTTAGAATGCTAAATATGTTAATATATAATAATTGCGTGTATACATATAAGTCTATAAAAAAAAAACTATTTTTGTAATAAAATTGACGAGGGAATTGTTAGTATAAAAGGGCATTTACATGTACATCATGCACAATTCTTTTGATTTTTTTGACTATATAACACATTAACATTTGTCTTTACATCCGAAATATACATAGTTTTATGACATCATGATATTATAAATATAAATATCAAATTTTAGGTGTTCAAAATGAAAATAAATACAGATTNCGTAAAATGCTACAAGTGTAAAAATCAAATTTTAAAATGCTAAATATGTTAATATATAATAATTGCGTGTATACATATAAATCTATAAAAAAAAAACTATTTTTGTAATAAAATTGATGAGGGAATTGTTAGTATAAAAGGGCATTTACATGCACATCATGTACAATTCTTTTGATTTTTTTGACTATATAACACCTTAACATTTGTCTTTACATCCGAAACATACATAATTTTATGACATCATGATATTATAAATATAAATATCAAATTTTAGGTGTTCAAAATGAAAATAAATACAGATTGCATCACATGTATATGTAAATTTTCCCAACACCTCACTGTTCTTATAATCTCAGACACATTCCTACAAGAAGCAACAGAGAGGTGTGGAGGCTGAACAGAGAGATCAGATCGCTCATACTTCAAGCGGCGAAAGACAGAGATTTCGACGATGGGCAATCCTCGCGGGAGAATAATTTCCTTCAAACGATTCTCCACAGTGCGAGCGTCGCCGGAAATGGCCACTGCAGCGGCAGCGGCCGCAATGCGGAGGACTTTGTGGTCGATAATTGCAAGACAATATATTTTGCAGGGCACGAGACCACCGCCGTCTCCGCAACATGGTGCCTCCTGCTGCTTGCCACACATCAAGAGTGGCAGCACCGCGCTCGTGCGGAGGCCGCGGAGCTCTGCTCCGGCAAGCCGCCGGATGCACAATCCCTCCTCAAGATGAAAACGGTTAGTTTTATGACTATTCGTTATCTGAAGCATTTTTTTCTTTTTTTGGCTCTTGGGGCTTTTACAAACATACCACCCAATTCTTATTTGTTTACATGTATGACACCTAAACTTAATTTTCTTGTATTTTGTCACCCAAAGCTTTTATATCACGTAAAAATACCTCCATTTAATATGGAAGGGGACATGCATGTATGTAAAAATTTAAGTTGAGATGTTAGATGTGTAAATAGGTAGGAATTGGGTGGTATGTATGTAAATCTTCCTTTATTTCTTCACGGTTTATTTTTCTTCTTAAATTTATAGCACCCAAAATTTTCATATCACATCAAAAATATCACTATTTTAATTTTTAAATGGTAAAATACACATTTTCAAGCATATATAAGGTTGAATGTATGTAAAAGTTAATGTTTTGGTGTTTTAAATGTAAATACTTAGGAATTGTGTGGTGTTTTAAGTAATTTTTTCTTCATTAGTTCATAGATTTATCGCATTTTTTTATATAAATTTAGTTAGATTGTTTATTTTTCAATATATTAAGTTGCATATATAAATTTCCTCATGGCAGAAGTTTATGTGCATAATTTACATCTAGACCACCACCATGATCAATATATTCATAAGTCAAAAGTTTCTTAGCATATGGTGAGGAGGTTTAATTAAGTTATATGAACAATTTCCTGCAACTTATTTGCATGAAAAAATAACATAATGACACCACTCACCCTCCATGATCTTATAATAACACAAATTCGAGTGGTCATTCTACTTATCGATAAAATATTAACGGCACATCTAGATGTTCAAACGATTAAGTGGATTGCACCGCTATTCACATTGGTGTGGTGCAATTCACGCCGTTGTTCCGATGTTAAGTGTTTTGAATTTAATATTTTGTACTATTTCTGATATTAAAGTTAGCCCACAATATCACAATAAGGAAAATAAAGCACATACATCGTTACAATCAAAGTTAAATTTTACTCTCCCTGTTTTTTCGTATCAGCTGGCCATGGTGATCCAAGAAGCTCTCCGTCTATATCCCCCCGGAGCCGTGGTGGCAAGAGAGGCTCTCCAAGACCTCAAATTGGGAACCCTAAACCTACCAAAAGGCATCAATATATTCATCCCCGTCCCCACAATGCATCTCGATCCCAACATTTGGGGTTCCGATGCTGCCGAATTCCGCCCCGAGAGATTCGAACACGGCGTCCTCAACGCCTGCCGTCTCCCCCAAATGTACATGCCCTTCGGTGTCGGCCCTCGCACGTGTCTCGGCCAGAACTTCGCCATTATCGAGCTCAAGATTGTCCTCGCCCTAATCCTTCAGAGGTTTCGCTTCCATTTGTCGACCAATTATCGGCACTCGCCAACTCTTCGGTTGATTGTCGAGCCTGAGTTTGGGGTGGACTTGATCATGAGCAAGGTTGGACTTGATTAATGTTGCTCCTGATTGTGATTTGTAATTACATATTACCACTTTCCATTCATATGTATTTACATATCTGACCTCTCAATTTTAAATTTTATACTCATAACCCTCAAATTCTTAATTATCAATTTTTTAAAAGTCAAATGAATAAAATTTTAGGTGTTAAATATGTAAAACCATACCGCTCAATTCTCATGCATTTACATATATAACACCCAAACTTCAATTTTAACCTTGAAGTATTTGGGAGATAAGTAAATGCATACATGCCACCCAATTCTTATATATTTACATTTCTAACACCTAACCTTATTAACACCCAATTCGTATTATATATGGAGCACCCAAGATTTGATTTTTATATTTATACCACCCAAATATTTCATGCCATATCAAACTTACCACTATTTTAACTTTTAAAAGTGAAATTGGTGAGAGTATATTTGAATTTACAGAGCGATTTTGGCGAAATACCCAGTAAAAGGGATTAAATTGGTGCAAGTATATTTGAATTTACTAGATGCTATGTATGTAAATATGAAAATTTAGGAATGAGATGCATAAATACATAAGAAATTTATGCTGTGTATGTAAATACATAAGAAATTTGTGTTATGTATGTAAATATTAAAATTTAGGTGTGAGATATGTAAATACATAAGAAATTTGTGATATGTAAGTTTTGGGTGAAGTTATGCAAGGATTGATTTTTGTTTGATTAATGGTAAGATAATGGTGTAGTAATTCAATACTGCAATGATGGGTTGATGGGTTCATTTGAGTCTTAATAGGTTATTTGGTCAATTTTCTGATTTTGTGGTTGTGATTTTCAAATATGATATGTAGGTGACCTAAGGTTTCAAATTTGATGTGTAATGTCCAGGTGCACTAATCTATAGAGCTACATTTACGGTACAAATGAATATTTGAAGCGATGGATTGTAGATGTATAATAGATTGTATCCAATAAGAAAATGGTTAACTGACAAGTTTATTGCTGGTGTTGAAAAGTTTGTGCATGTGGCATCACAGCTGTCTGTTTAATTTTCATAAGGAAGGTTTCGATGCTCATAGGCGAAGTACAAAAATCAAGTGTACCTAACATTTGACGAAGTGATGTTGGACCTACACCACAGAGGATTTAAACCTGATTATTGGTATTGAACTTCACATGGTGAATTTGAACTAGATGTTCAATACAATCTTGCAGGAGCGCATCAAGTTATGCCCCTCCAACTATTTATGATTCTGATATTTATGAGAAAATGTTTAATGATACGAGCAAGATTCATTGTATTGGCAATGTGTCTGATGATGACAAGGAACCGAACAACGAAGCACAACAATTTTATGAGCAATCAAATGTTGCCCAACAACCGTTGTGAGAAAGATGCACTTTATGGAGTCATGACGTACGGTGCAAAGTGACGAAGCAGTGCATCATTCTGAATATGATGCAACAAAGATATGACACACCTGCAGTGCAATGACACACTGTAAAAATGGTATAACAACACGCCCTAAAAATAGAATGACAATGCATCCCGAATACAATGCAACAACGTGACCCGAGTATGGTGCAACGACGCGTTCTGCATACGGTGTCAGCACACAAGTCAAAGACGGTACAACGATGCACCCCGAAGATGATGTAATAACGCACCCCATATACATTGACTTTCTACGTACTCCTGAAGTCTTTCATTGTATCTCTCCATTACAATCTGCATGGGCCACAACTCATGCATCTCCCAACTCTAACCAATGTAGCATAAAGACGTTATTGCATCTCACCCCCATGACCTAAGCGACCAACTACGGTCTGAGTGGTCCACAACTCATGCAACTCCCAAATTTGGCCTCTATGACCTACGTACATCATTGTAGTTCACCAATACGACCAACACGACCAACTACGACTTACGTGGTATACAACTCATGCAGCTCTCAACTTCGTTATATATGACCTATAATTGTTATTGCAGCTCACCATCACGGCCTATGTGACCAACTACAACCTAAGTGATTCATATCTCATGCAACTCCCAAGTTTCAAAGAACCAATTGTGAGCATTTGTTGAGGCAGTTGCAGTTGTTTGAAGAAGCGATGTGAAGTTGTTAAAGATACGTTGTTGTTTAAAAAACTGTGGTGATTATTATTTTTTTAAAAAAATCAGATCGTAACTTTCTAACAACCATCGCATGTAATCGAACCTCATGGGAAAATGTAGCTTTCAGCTGCAACTTTTTGAGAATGCGGACAAAACACAGTTTTGCCTAACAGAAAAAATTGTGGTGCAACACCGCACCACTGCCCCAAACGAACTCTAAATGTTAAGTAGTGAGAGCTAAGTTCCAAAGACTGAATTCTAAAGGCCTAGAGTTGACCAAATTCCAATGTTTGAATTCAAAGTGTGGAGTTTTGTTAAGGATCTGCTTGGGAGAGTTTCCTATTTGCTTGACGTTTCAGATAGGAACTCACACTTGTTTAAGAAACTGTTTCCTTCATGTTANATACAATTGTTATTGCAGCTCACCATCATGGCCTATGTGACCAACTACAGCCTAAGTGATCGATACCTCATGCAACTCCCAAGTTTCAAAGGCCCAATTGTGAGCATCTGTTTGAAGCAGTTGCAATTGTTTGAAGAAGCGATGTGAATTTGTTGAAGATACGCTGTTGTTCAAAAAACTATGGTGACTATTACAATTTTTTAAAAAAAAAAATCATATCATAGCTTTCTAACACCCATTACAGGTAGTCGAACATGATGAAAAAATGCAACTTTCAGCTGCAACTTTTTAGAATGCAGACAAATCACAGTTTTGCTTAACTAAAAAAATTGTGGTGCAACACCACACCGCCGCCCCAAACCAACCCTAAATGTTAAGTAATAAAACCTAAGTTCCAAAGACTGAATTCTAAAGACCTAGAGTTGACCAAATTCCAAGGTTTGAATTCAAAGTGTGGAGTTTCGCTAAGGATCTGCTTGGGAGAGTTTCCTATTTGCTTGACGTTTCAGACAGGAACTCAGACTTGTTTAAGAAACTGTTTCCTTCATGTTATCTAAAATTTGTGTTTGGAAGCTGTTTTTATCAACCAAACTTATTAAAATATGGTGATTACAAAAAAGTTGTCTAATTTTCTAATATATATATATATATATATATATATATATATATATATATATATATATATATCATTATTATNATGTGCCTTTTAACTGATGATTGTAAAATCTTATAGCAAAAGAAGGACATGCCCTTGTCTATAAATAAATGGTCAAAAATTTGAGATGGTGAATTCTCATGTATTTACATCTCAAACCCTAAATTTCAACTTTCACGTGCATACCACCTTATCTATGAATGAAAATATATATTTCATTTTCTTTTAAATTAACATGATAGTATTTTTTATACCTTATAAAAGATGTAGATTATGTACATGTATATATGTATGTATTGATTAGGGGGATGCATGTTGTTTATTGCATGCATTAATAAAAGTGTAAAAAACTAATTGTATCTCTAAAAAATAGTTTATTAAATATAAAATTTTGATGTATCTATAATTTTAAGTGGTTGAAGTAAATTTAAAATTTCGAGTTAAAAATATTGACTAATTTTAATTCCTCTCTGATTCATTACTTTTTTGGAAAGATATACATACATATCATTCAATTCCCATGTATTTTGTATATCTAACACCTAAAATTTAATTTTAAGCTGTATGCCACTTTCTCCATGCATGAAAAAGATGTATTTCATGTTCTAAAAGTAGCCATGCTTTGGACGATACTTTGCTCCGTATGATGTTTCGTTACACTGCAACGTTGGTCGTTACAACACACAGTGCTTTGTTACTCAGTAACACGCACCTTGACTCATCACGAGACATTGCTACGAGTAGGGGGCGACTAATGGTGGTCAACAGTGAACAAGGAGCGGTGGTTCACAGCTGCGGAGGTGGGGAGCGTTCGTCAGATCTTCGATCTGGAACAACACTAGAATTCAGCTCATTCGCGGACCACTCCAAGTCCAGCTCTTCTTCAGGTTTATGGCCTAGGTCCCCTTTTCAAGAAAGATGTAGGACTCAATTTATAGAGTTTGTGAGGCCTCCCAGCAAGTAATGAAAGAACTCGAGCTACTCTATCAAACGGCTCAGAAAAATTCCCTCAATCAGACAGTGCTTTTTGGACATTCGAGTGTCTAAATAATGTCAGAATTGAGAAATCTTGTACTCATTGAATTTTTCTCGTCGAGACACTCGATTGGACTATAAGTTTATCAAATTTGAAATTAGTTTGACCTTCCAATTAAGCACCGGAAGCTTCCAAAAATGGTTATACGATTTGATTCAGGCTTGGTTTAACTCTAATCAAACCAATTTTGTTGTCATTGTGCCCGTCTTGTTGAGTATGTCAATTTGACTATAAGTTTGCTAAAATCGGAATTATACATGATTCTTAATTGGATTTTAAAAATTTCTTGTTCGAAAAATTATGATTCTTACTGAATGATGAAAACTTATTAGAAGAAGAATATAGATACGGGTGTCTAAAACTAACCTAAAATGCTAATTCGAGTTGAATCCAACCCGAAAAACATGGGTATTGATTGAAGAGATTATTTTTCATTGGGCTCGAGTCCAAAATCCCAAAGTAATTAATTTTTCGGGTCAACTTGTCTGCCAGAAATTAAACTAAAACTGATACACCAACCGGAAATTGACTCGAAGTTGACCCAAATTTGACTCAAAATTAACTTGGATCTGACCAGGATAACTTTCATAATATATATATAGAATAAGCGGGTTATGTAGGACGGGTTCGAGAGTGGGCTGAAGGCACGTCAGGTTCAGGTTAAGCAATTTCAGGTCAATTCAATTTCAGGCCAAACTTGAAACCGGCCTGAAGTCTTCTTACATGTATTAAACAGGAAAGAACAAATATTAAAGAAGGAATTATTCGGAAAATCTGTTCTATACATGTAACAATGTTTTACAAACAGACCCCTAAACTTCTTCAAAACATTATTTTTGAAACTTTGAATTGAAACTATCTTCATAAAACACGCATATGTAATATAATATAGTGATAAATAAAAAATATATTCAATAATAAAGACATATAATAATAATAACAAATATTAATAATTGTTAAAATAATTATATGAACCAAATTCTTTTCTGCAGATTTGTAAAATACGACAGCATCCATGCCATCCAGAATGATGCAATTCAAAGTTTAAACCCCGACTGTAATTAATTAAATAAATAAATAAATAAAAAATTAAACATCAACATTGATTTAAGATTTCATATCTAACAGCTCAAAATGTGTAAANATGGGTTATATAGGTCGGGTTCGAGTGTGGGCTGAAGGCACGTCAGGTTCAGCTCAATTCAATTTCAGGCCAAACTTGAAACCGGCCTGAAGTCTTCTTATATGTAATAAACAGGAAAGAACAAATATTAAAGAACGAATTATTCGGAAAATCTGTTCTACACATTCATAACATGGGCTTAAATAAATTGTTACAATGTTTTACAAACACACGCCTAAACTTCTTCAATACATTATTTTTGAAACTTTTAATTGAAACTATCTTCATAAAACACACATATGTAAAATATATAGTGATAAATAAAAAATATCTTCAATAATAAAGACATATAATAATAATAACAAATATTAATAATTGTTAAAATAATTATATGAACCAAATTCTTTTCTGCAGATTTGTAAACCCTGACTGTAATTAATTAAAAAATAAATAAATAAAAAATTAAACATCAACATTGATTTAAGATTTCATATCTAACAGCTCAAAATGTGTAAAATAATTTCGATTCACAACCAACCAAATGAAGCCCCAAGAGACCAACTCTTTCACAACAGAGAAATTGCAATGCTAGAATCTAGCAGTTAAAGATTCAAACCAAAAAAAAAAAGGGGACATTTACATGCATACCACACAATTCTAATGGATTTACATATCTAACACCTAAACATTCATATTTACATGCAGACCACTCAAATCTTTAACATCACAAAACAAATACCACCATCGCTATCTTNGCCAACCAAATGAAGCCTCAAGAGACCAACTCTTTCACAACATAGAAATTGCAATGCTAGAATCTAGCCGTTAAAAATTCAAACAAAAAAAAAGGGACATTTACATGCATACCACACAATTCTAATGGATTTACATATCTAACACGTAAACATTCATATTTACATGCAGACCACTCAAATCTTTAACATCACAAAACAAATACCACCATCGCTATCTTTTTAAAAGTGAATACACAGATTTATACATAGGTTCATGACACAAGGCATTATAAGTGTATATATCCGACTTTGGGTGTTCAATATGTAAATACATAAGAATTGTGTGCTATGTATGTACGTAAATTTAGAAAAAAAAACATCAAGTATTAAAAAAATCAAATTACCATAAAATTTAGCGTTCGAAAGTTTTCATCTCGCATCCACTAGCTCGAGAAATTCATCTTAATGGTGTTCATACAATCAAGTAAAATTCAACCTATATTATGCCGCATATAGGAGAATTTCAAGCGGTAGTTTTTGAAGGAAAAAATGCTTCTAAGCTTCATTTTTGTTGGATTTAGGTAGAAGAAATGGTTCCCACCATCCAAATTCATATNTTATTTACGTAAATTTAAAGAAAAAAAAAAACATCAAGTATTAAAAAAATCAAATTACCATAAAATTTAGCGTCCGAAAGTTTTCATCTCGCATACACTAACTAGAGAAATTCATCTTAATGGTGTTCATACAATCAAGTAAAATTCAACCTATATTATGCCGCATATAGGAGAATTTCAAGCGGTAGTTTTTGAAGGAAAAAAAATGCTTCTAAGCTTCATTTTTGTTGGATTTAGGTAGAAGAAATGGTTCCCACCATCCAAATTCATATTTTGGATAAGGAGCAACCCATTTCTCAGTTTTCTCAAACTGCAAATCTACAGAATTACAAATCAACGCTTCCTCCAAGGAGTTTGCTTCGTAGTTGCCTGATAAGACTCTGTCTAATCTCAATTTCATGAACCTGTCAGATGGATTGTAGANGACTATATCGTAGACTCAAGTGCATCTCATCGTGTCAAATCTAACCTTCAAAATATTTCCACGCTTGGAATATCCCACCACAAAAAGTATTCATGTTGGTGACAATACCAAATTAACCATCACTCACACCAGTTCAACCACTCTCTTCTACCTTTATATCCTCCCTTAAAAAACAATATAGGATTGCCATTTATACAACAACAACAGCAACAACAAAGCCTTAATCCCACTACGCGGGATCGGCTACATGAATCCTTTTTCTCCATTGTGTCTTATTTAGTGTCATATTTTCATTTAGTTCTAATAAATTAAGATCATTTTTTTACAAAAACCTCTCCCTTTCTTAACATAAGTTGAATCTAAAACATCTACTCTCCTAATCGAATCATCAAATGGTTGACGTTTAATGCGACCAAACCATCTAAGACGAGTTTCTCTAATTTTGTCCGTCACAGGAGCTACACCAACCCTATCACGGATATATTCATTTCGCATTTTGTCTCTAAGTGTAAAGACACTCATCCACTTAATCATTCTCATCTCGGCAACACTTAACTTATTATTATGCTTCTCTTTTAGCCAACATTCAACGTCATAGAGCATTGCAGATCTCACAACCGTCTTATAAAATTTTCTTGTAAGTCTAAGTGGTACTTTTCTATCACACAAAAGGCCTGAAGCATTCCTCCACTTCAACCAACCAAAAGCGATACTTTTCTATCACACAAAAGGCCCGAAGCATTCCTCCACTTCAACCAACCAACTTTAGTACTTTTCTATCACATAAAAGGCCCGAAGCATTCCTCCACTTCAACCAACCAACTTGAATTCTCTACTGACATCCCATCTATATATCCATCGCTTTGAACAACAGACCCAAGATATCTAAATCGTTCACACTTTTTTAATAATTTGATCACCCAAAGTCACACTTCTGTCAGTAGAGCTACTATTACTAAAATTACATTCCATGTATTTAGTTTTAGTTATACTTAAATGAATGTCTTTAGACTCCAATGTAGAACTCCATATTTCAAGTTTTTCCTGAGTTTTTTCTCGTTTTATTCTCGTTTTATTCAGTAAGACCATCTATAACTAAAGCAAAAAGATATGAGCTTAAAGGCGATCCCTGATGTAATCCAATAGAAATAGGAAAATATTTGGTCAATCCCCCTTCAGTTTGAACACAAGTAACAGCTCTAGTATACATATCTTTNCTTTTAACTAATGATTGTAAAATCTTATAGCAAAAGAAAGGACATCCCCATGTCTATAAATAAATGGTCAAAATTTTGAGATGGTGAGACACTTTTTTTTTGGGAAACTTCTTTTGGGTGAACTTCCATATCTTTTCTTTGGAGGGCTAAAAACAGTTTAAGTAAAAACTTTGAAAAAATATTCCCTTATTTAATTAAAGGAAGATTAACATACACACCAATTAATTCTCATGTATTTACATCTCAAACCCTAAATTTCAACTTTCACATGCATACCCACCTTATCTATGGATGAAAATATATATTTCACTTTTTAAAAATTAAAATGATAGTATTTTTTATACGTTATGAAAGATGTAGATTATGTACATGTATACATGTATGTATTGATTAGGGGGATGCATGTAAATGCCCCTTAATTAAAACTAGCTCAAATTTAAAAAAAGAGAAAAATGTATGCCACTTTCTCCATGCATGAAAAAGATGTATTTCATGTTCTAAAAGTAACCATGCTCCGGACGACACATTGCTCCGTATGATGTTTCGTTACACTGCAACGTTGGTCATTACAACACAGTGCTTTGTTTCTCGGTAACACGGGCCTTTGCTTATCACGAGACTTTACTACGAGCAGGGGGCGATTAATGGTGGTCAACAACAATCGATGGTGGTAAACAGTGACTAAGGAGCGGTGGTCGACAACTGCAAAGGTGGGGAGCATTCGTCAGGTCTTCGAGGACCAACTCCAAGTCCAGCTCTTCTTCAGGTTTATGGCCTAGGTCCGCTTTTCAAGAAGGATGTAGGACTCAATTTATAGAGTTTGTGAGGCCTCCCAACAAATAAAGAAGGAACTCGGGCTACTCTATCATACGGCTCAGAGAAATTCCCTCAATCATACAGTGCTTTTTGGACATTTGAGTGTCTAAATAATGTCAGAATTGAGAAATCTTATACTCATTAAATTTATCTCGTCAAGACACTCGATTGGACTATAAGTTTATCAAATTTGAAATTAGTTTGACCTTCCAATTAAGCATTGGAAGCTTCCAAAAATTGTTATATGATTTGATTCGGGCTCGGTTCGACTCTAATCAAACCAATTTTGGTGTCATTGTGTTCGTATTGTTGAGTATGTCAATTTGACTGCAAGTTTGCTAAAATCGGAATTCTACATGATTCTTAATTGGAGTTTAAAAATTTCTTGTTCGAAAAATTATGATTCTTACTGAATGATGAAAAATTATTAGAAGAAGAATATAAACATGGGTGTCTAAAACTAACCTAACATGCTAATTCGAGTTGAATCCGAACCGAAAAACATGGGTACCGACTGAAGAGATTATTTTTTCATTGGGCTCGAGTCCAAAATCCCAAAGTAATTAATTTTTCGGGTCAACTTGTCTGCCAGAAATTAAACTAAAACTGAT
>JXCR01149102.1:369096-386219 GCA_002079205.1 Phalaenopsis hybrid cultivar
TAATTTTAGTAGTAGTAACTCTAGTGACAGGGTTGTAATGATGGGTGATCAAATCATATAAAGGTTTAACGTTTTAGATATCTTGTGTCTATTATTCAAAGTGATGGTCATGTAGATGAGGATGCTATTAGTAGAATTCAATTTGTTTGGTTGAAGTGGAGAAATGCACCGAGCCTATTATGTAGGCTTGAAGAAAATTTTATAAGATAGTGGTGAGACCTGTAATATTTTATGGTGCAAAATGTTCGCCTTTAAAAGAGAACATAAAACAAAGTTAAGTATTGCTGAGATGAGAATGCTTGGGTGGATGAGTGGATTTACACTTAAGAGACAAAATACGAAATGAATTTATCTGTGAAAGGGTTGGTGTAGCTCTAGTGGCGGATAAGATTATAGAGAGTCATCTTCGATGGTTTTGTCACATTAAATGCCGACAATCTAATGATCCGGTCAGAAGTGTGCATGTTTTAGATTTGACTTGTTTTAAGAAAGGCAGACGAAGATCCAAAAAGACTTGAGCATATTATATAAAAAATGATCTTAATCTATTATAATTAAATGAAAATTCGACACTCAATAGGACAAAAATGGAGAAAAAGACATCATTGTCGTTGCATCATTCTAACTACATCAAAGTTTGAGTGCCTTTTCTACCCCTAGTTTCAGCACTTTGCGATTAACAAGTCAGCCAAACTTTTCTCGGCCATGTGTGTTTATTTACCACGTTGCCTATCAAAATGCTTATATTAATATAATGACAACACAAAAAATTATGCGTCATGGCATGTGACATTTGTATAAAGTATCCTCCACTCCTTTTTTCAAAAACCCACCGCAGCTCTAGAGATGTCAAGCTGGGTTGACGAATCAAGTTCGAGTTTGAACCAAAGTTAACCCAAGCCGAATATGTTTAACCTGAATTTAGCCTGCATATTATATTGGTCAAAATATTTAGCCAAAATTCAACTTAGCAGACCAACTAACCCAAACCCAAATAGTAAATGGGTACATTTTGAATTGATTTAAAGTTCATTGGGTGAACTCAAAACGACGCAAACAATAATTGATTCTAACCTAAGTACTAATCAAGTGAACTCAAATCAAGATTTTTTGAGCTGGACTTGGGATGGGTTGTGCGGTCGAGTCATTTGTTGAAACCTAATAACTCCCATAATTGAATCCATCTTATCATCATATGAATCTCTCCGCAATATAAATGTTCATCCATACACAACAAACCATGTCATAATATCTCCCGCCAACAAAATCTCATCCCCTTCGGTAAATAATGACTCATTTTTATTACTGCCCCAGCTATCTCACCTGCATGTTCTATAAACCATGTAATATAATCCATGCTATCCTCCAAACGTGGCCTGCTCCCCTCATTACCTTTTATTTATGTCCATTCATTTTCACGAAGCAACCCAGTACCTTTCTAGTCCACAACGCCAGCACATCCCCTCTTAAATCCAAAATCCTCACTTCCATACCCCTACCCAAATAGAAATACACCCAACAACCTCCACCCTCATCGTCGCTCCATAATTCCTGCCTAAACATCTTAACCAATCCACAAATCACTAGCCCGACAACTTTAGCATGTTGCTAGTATGTGTTCAATCCCCTAACCTATCCAACATTAGCTCACCTTCTTCTCATATTGCACCATCACATAACATCACCACCAAATACTCCTAACCATCGGCTCCCCCATCTCTTCATAATTATTATCTCCTACAAANCTCAATCCCCTAACCTATCCAACATTAGCTCACCTTCTTCTCATATTGCACCACCACATAACATCACCACCAAATACTCCTAACCATCGGCTCCCCCATCTCTTCATAATTATTATCTCCTACAAAGTCATACCTGAACTATATCTTGAAGCCCCTCATAAAACTCATCCTTACAAACTCTCTTCTGCCTCTTTCAACTCATAAAACCAAAACCGTTAACCAAGCCTTCAAACAATTCGAGTGAAGGGTTGATGTATCTAGCAATTTCAACACTCTCATTTGAAATCCTACCTGGACACTCACCCTACGTACCTTATCTATCTCAAAAACTTTCCAATTACAAATGATTTTTTTCACCAAACATAAGCCCGTTGGATCTATAAATCACCATAATACTCAACTTGTCGCAAAGGGTTTTAATCAACAACACAATATTGATTATCATGAGCCATCAATTTTGTCGCCAAAAAAAATAATTTCAAACCTAATCCAAATGGTGATTGCCAGAGAAATTAGAGATCTACTATATTTTTCTTCATGAGTATCTTGTTGAAGATGTCTAAATGCACCAATCTCTAAAAATTCATGACCCAACTCATTCCACAAATGTTTGTCACNGTTGCCAGAGAAATTAGAGATCTGCTACATTTTTCTTCATTAGTACCTTGTTGAAGATGTCTAAATGCACCAATCTCTAAAAATTCATGACCCAACTCATTCCACAAATGTTTGTCGCCTAAAAAATCTCTCTACAAATTGGAAGAAGCACCCCAAACCTGGTGCCAACAATCACACCAACTCCTCACCAAAACTGATGCCTCCCTTTCCTCTACTCTCATCAATATCTCATAAAGTATCTCCTTGTGTACGTTGATGGCATCATCGTCATCAAAATTAATGATCAGTTTCTTCAATAGTTCACCAATCAATTGGCTTCAACAATCTCTATACAAAATCTAGGAGAGCCCTCCTACCTCCTAGGTGTCCAAGTCATCTCCACCAAAAAAGATATTATTTTGTCACAACACAAGTACATCCATGATCTCTTTGAGCACACAAAACATGGTCAATGCCAAAGACATCACTACTAATATATCTCCAAATAATATGCCTACAATTTATAATGGTATCTCTTCCACCTTTCACTTTGAGTTTCGATTTGTTATTGTTGTCCATCAATATATATCTCTCTCACCTTGTTGGACATCATATCATCATCGACAAAATCTCTTAATTCATGCATCAACAATCGACTGACCAAAAGAGCGTTGCCAAACACATTCTACATTATCTCAAGCCCTATAGTTTTCAGAGGATGCTATCTTCTATAATTCTAACTTAAACAACATAAGAGAATTTTATGTAGTAAAAAATTGATCCCTGAAGCTCAAAAACTCTTTGTGTCTTGCTTGATTGTGTTTCTAATGTATTCACATTAAAAATTCTTACAATTTGAACATATATATATAGCTTGTTATTGCTTCTTATCGTACATGTATTAGTTTGATTTCTAAAACTACAATAAAAAACTAACTTGCAGCGCAATGAATCATTTAAATCAATTTTAAAGATCTTGTAGAGGTTATACATGCACATACATACATATATACAAATGTGTAAATGTATATATCATATATGTATGTATATATGTTTATATATATGTATGTATATATCTGTGTATTTTTATAGGGTTGATGCAAAGTGTTAAAGTAGAAAAGGAAAATGAAAGAAAAACAAAATTATNTTTTGAGCACACAAAACATGGTCAATGCCAAAGACATCAATACTAATATATCTCCAAATAATATGCCTACAATTTATAATGGTATCTCTTCCACCGTTCACTTTGAGTTTCGATTTGTTATTGTGGTCCATTAATATATATCTCTCACCTTGTTGGACATCATATCATCATCGACAAAATCTCTTAATTCATGCATCAACAATCGACTGACCAAAAGAGCGTTGCCAAACACATTCTACATTATCTCAAGCCCTATAGTTTTCAGAGGATGCTGTCTTCTATAATTCTAACTTAAACAACATAAGAAAATTTTATGTAGTAAAAAATTGATCCCTGAAGCTCAAAAACTCTTAGTGTCTTGCTTGATTGTGTTTCTAATGTATTCACATTAAAAATTCTTACAATTTGAACATATATATATAGCTTGTTATTGCTTCTTATCGTACATGTATTAGTTTGATTTCTAAAACTACAATAAAAAACTAACTTGCAGCGCAATGAATCATTTAAATCAATTTTAAAGATCTTGTAGAGGTTATACATGCACATACATACATATATACAAATGTGTAAATGTATATATCATATATGTATGTATATATGTTTATATATATGTATGTATATATCTGTGTATTTTTATAGGGTTGATGCAAAGTGTTAAAGTAGAAAAGGAAAATGAAAGAAAAACAAAATTATCCCAAGATCATTAGAGACTAATAAAACTTACGTGATCCACCGATCATCAGTGGAGACCAAGGCGACCGCAGGTCTTTTGAGCCTATTGGTAATGTTTGGAAACTGATCAAGAAACTTGGGCTCAATAACAAGCCAGAAATCTTGTTCCTTATTTCTTTCACCATAGTTTCGGCGCTTCTCAAACAACAACTCTTTGAAGTGTTCCTCCTCATCAAGCATGAACTTTGCATTTGCCACAAGAAAATGGTATCTCTTTGGCTTCACCTACAAATTATCATCTCATTTAGATTCAAAACATTTAAGAAAAATATAAAGTTATTAAAATAAAAAATAAAATTTTTATTAGGAGATTATGCAAAAAAAATGTAATAACATCAAAAAGCAAAATCTGAATAAAATGACACTATGGAGAATGGTAAAATGTTTCTTGTAAACTAAAGCTAGAATAATATGAATCTCAAAGCCGACACATATCATAAGACAAACGTGAACCTAAGATAACTTAGTAATTATAAGTTTGAGCTAATACTGCTTAGCTTAGCCTAGCCAACCTTTAACTTCCACAGGATACGTCCACTAAGATACCTAACCTTTCATCCACAAAGGGAATGGGGAACAAAACTGAGGATGATGGGCAATCTTTAATTGTAGTTGTCGCAAAGATACTTACAAACTCAATTGAAGTTTAAGATCCTAATAAACTTTAATGCACGAGTCATGCTCCGCCATTGGGGTATAAACAAGTTGAGCTTGAGTAAAGTTTAATAATCTAAAAAATATATATTTATGCTTGACACCCGAACATGAACTTTTAAAGTATATAAAACCTATTTCAAAATGATAAAAATTAAAGAGATTTTGCTTAAGTTCATTTAGACATTTGCCTTGTATTAATAAAATTTTAGGAGGGATTCTATAGGGAAATATATGTAACCAGGAATTGAAAATAGGTTACACAATAAATTGCAATGGAACAATACATATGAATGTAACAATATATATGGATTGCTCAAATGCATCTACAATCATAGATATCAATGATGTGTCAATGGNGAAACTGAGGATGATGGGCAATCTTTAATTGTAGTCGTCGCAAAGATACTTACAAACTCAATTGAAGTTTAAGATCCTAAAAAACTTTCATGCACAAGTCATGCTCCGCCATTGGGGTATAAACAAGTTGAGCTTGAGTAAAGTTTAATAATCTAAAAAAAAATGTTTAAGCTTGACACCCGAACATGAACTTTTAAAGTATATAAAACCTATTTCAAAATGATAAAAATTATAGAGAATTTGCTTAAGTTCATTTAGACATTTGCCTTGTATTAATAAAATTTTAGGAGGGATTCTATAGGGAAATATATGTAACCAGGAATTAAAAATAGGTTAAACAATAAATTACAATGGAACAATACATATGAATGTCACAATATATATGGATTGCTCAAATGCATCTATAATCATAGATATCAATGATGTGTCAATGGAATCAACAAACAAATGAAAGTGACATGTTGGCAAAACGTGGGGCGTCAAATCGCACGGGTTAGCAGGGGTGGACAACTACAAAGTAGCAAGTTCAAAAACGTCACAGCATGAGATAGGGGTTGCTTGGGTGCAATGGTTGTACTGATTTCCAGGAAATAATTAGAATAATTAGGAATGTTTTGAAGGTCTATTTTCAATGGAATATTTTATATAAATTATAGAAGATGCATGTTAGTGAAAAAACCAAAAATAATGTCAATTGATTTAGCAGGGGTGGACAACCACAAAGTAGCAAGTTAAAAAATGTCACAGCATGAGATAGGGGTTGCTTGGGTGCAATGGTTGAATTTATTTCCAGGAAATAATTAGAATAATTAAGAATGTTTTGAAGGTCNTGTGGGGCGTCAAATGGCACGGGTTAGCAGGGGTGGACAACCACAAAGTAGCAAGTTAAAAAATGTCACAGCATGAGATAGGGGTTGCTTGGGTGCAATGGTTGAATTTATTTCCAGGAAATAATTAGAATAATTAGGAATGTTTTGAAGGTCTATTTTCAATGGAAATTTTTATATAAATTATAGAAGATGCATGTTAGTGAAAAAACCAAAAATAATGTCAATTGATTTAGCAGGGGTGGACAACCACAAAGTAGCAAGTTAAAAAATGTCACAGCATGAGATAGGGGTTGCTTGGGTGCAATGGTTGAATTGATTTCCAGGAAATAATTAGAATAATTAGGAATGTTTTGAAGGTCTATTTTCAATGGAAATTTTTATATAAATTATAGAAGATGCATGTTAGTGAAAAAACCAAAAATAATGTCAATTGATTTCTTGGATACGCATTGACTCAATATCCATCCATAAAACACATGGTAACATGGGTATCAAACTTCTTGTGTGAAAACTTAAAAATGTGTTAAGTTTTGTATAAATTAAGTAGCTTTGCATTAGATTAGTGTTTCTATAAGTTTGGCGCTTAATAGCTTAATAAACAATGGAAGTACAAAATAATCTTGAGTCTTTTGTATGGTAAANTCACATGGTAACATGGGTATCAAACTTCTTGTGTGAAAACTTGAAAATGTGTTAAGTTTTGTATAAATTAAGTAGCTTTGCATTAGATTGGTGGTTGTATAAGTTTGGCGCTTAATAGCTTAATAAACAATGGAAGTACAAAATAATCTTGAGTCTTTTGTATGGTAAATTATTTTCAAGAGTTCAAAATATCATCTTGAATGATACAATTCTGAAAAACTTATGAAATGGATGATTTTATAACTTTTTTTAATCTTTTTATTTAATATCTCCCCTAAATTATTTCTTCAATCCTGTAAGAGTTGAAACTTCTATTTTTCTTTGATGAGCGATGTCGTCCTCATGTTTTTGAATACATTACAATTGTATATTCTTTGTCAATATTGGATCATTTAACCTCTCTTATAGGCATAGGCTTACTAAAGCAAAACCACATAAATTTATAAAATTATCTTCCTGTGCTATTTGAATTTTTTTTTAACCAGCCACTTTACGGTTCACCATTCTTGCTTTTGATTTGGTAAAACAACAATTTATACATCGACACATGCTCTCTTCTCCCAAAAGCATGAAGTTAAAACAGCAATTCTGTTCAGCGCATACCTAATTTCTTTTCAATAACCAGAGCTAGAAATCTCAGCCTAATAATAACATTNCTATTTAATATCTCCCCTAAATTATTTCTTCAATCCTGTAAGAGTTGAAAATTATATTTTTCTTTGATGAGCGATGTTGTCCTCATGTTTTGGAATACATTACAATTGTATATTCGTTGTCAATATTGGATCATTTAACTTCTCTTATAGGCATAGGCTTACTAAAGCAAAACCATATAAATTTATAAAATTCTCTTCCTGTGATGTTTGATTTTTTTTTTAACCGGTCACTTTACGGTTCACCATTCTTGCTTTTGATTTGGTAAAACAACAGTTTATACATCGACACATGCTCTCTTCTCCCAACAGCATGAAGTTAAAACAACAATTCTGTTCAGCGCATACCTAATTTCTTTTCAATAACCAGGGCTAGAAATCTCAGCCCAATAATAACATTTTTCCTTTTTTAAAAAGGAGGTTTTCTTCAATAACCATCTGATTCAATCCTTCCCGCATTACCACAATAACCTCAAAACCAATCAGCATTTCTGCGTTTTCTTCTATTTCAACTCAAAGTACAAAAATAGAGAAACTGATTTCTAGTAGGAGAGAAAACTAACCTCATCAATCGTCTGTGAGAAACCCAGTTCATCGGAGCCCACCGCGACGGCTCGGATCGGAAATGAAGAGTTCCTGATGCAGAGCCCGCCGAGCTTACCAAACCCTTTGCCAATGGTGAGCAGATGAAGATCGGCGAGGTGAATAGGAGGATTTCCCTTCGGCGTAAGAGGCCTCTCCGAGCCGTGCGANATAACCTCATCGATCGTCTGTGAGAAACCGAGTTCATCAGAGCCCACAGCGACGGCTCGGATCGGAAATGAAGAGTTTCTGATGCAGAGCCCGCCGAGCTTACCAAACCCTTTGCCAATGGCGAGCAGATGAAGATCGGCGAGGTGAATAGGAGGATTTCCCTTCGGCGTAAGAGGCCTCTCCGAGCCGTGCGACGGTAAGCTGCCACATGGCCGTAGGGCTAGCGTCGCAGCGGCGAGCATGAACGGAGCTCGAATGTAGTGATATGGGTGTTGAGGGAGAGGGAAGAGAACCGAGGATTACAGTATACCTTATCGGCTTCAGCTCATCTCTGATTTGCTGTATCAGTTTATTTACATATTACGCCTGGATTTTTTTATTTGCAAGAGAAAGAATGTTTTATTAAATGGGTATGAATGTTAAAATAATTTGCATAACGCTTTCTGATTTCATTATTTTATAATTGCTGCTAACATATATGCTTGCAAGCTGGGGTGTAAACTCCTTGTGTTCCGCACTTTATTCGTGTTCGGCCCGTTTATATTTCGAACTCAAAAAGTGTGTTTGTGTTGGGCTTATTTGTTTAGCAAGCCGAACAAGAGTTGTTCGCAAACAAAAAATCATTTTAGCAACCCTAGTCAAGCAATAGTTGAAAGATAAGGGTTCAGACAAGATTTAAATATTATTCTTTATATTAAAATATCATTTAAATATAATTTAATATATTTTTATTCTGATTTTGGTTTAATATTTTTAATTGATTATAAATATTTATAACTTTGTAGACAATTAAATTATATATATATATATATATATATATATATATAAATGTCCGTTTTGACAACCCTGAGTGTGATATTATAATGAAAAGAAATATTTACATGGATACCACATAAATCATATGTATTTACATATATAAGTTTTAAACTTTTATTTTTACATCCTTACTATTTTATATATATGCTTAAAAATGCGTATTGTACTTATTAATAGTTAGTGATGGTAATATTGCCTATAAGATATAAGAGATTTAAGTGTTATGAGTTTTAAAATTAAATTTTAGGAGCTAGACTTATAAATATATAAGATTTGTGTGGTTTACATGTAAATACCCTCATAAAAATTGCCTTTTAAAAAAAATTTATGACGGCATCACCATGCATAGCCATCTTATTAAAATTTATTAATCATAGAAGTAGATAGATTATAATTAATATAACCATGTAAAATATGTATGGAAAATTCTTTTATAATAAAGACGGGTTATTATCTTTAAAAAAGATAAAATTTTAAATATATATATATAATTTTGATCAGACGGTCCGGAGAGTTTCTTTTAATCTGTTAGTTTTTGATAGACATTTGAATGTCTTAAACATATCGTAAGTGAGCAATATTAGAACCATTGTATTCTTCTTTTTAGGACACTCGATTAAATTATAAGTTTGCTAGATTCCACATTTGTTTGATCTTCTAACTATGTCCGGAAAACATTCAATAGTGGTTTAATGACTTGATCTTAGCTTGATTTAACTCGAATTGGGCTAATTTTGATATTCTTAGGTCCGTCCGACTATAAGTTCGCTAAAATCGAAGCTCTTGATGATTTTTTATGAAGATTTAAACATTTTTTTCTCAAAAGATCGTCTCAAGATTCATGTTATGCCTCGAGATTAGTGTCAAATGATGAGAATTTCTTGATGGCGCATCAATTGTCCCCTTATTTTTGGGGGAGACTAATTTCGTCACTTGAAAATACTGCAATTCTGCGAGCCCGAATTTTCTAAAAAATAAAAAGCTTTTGATTTTAATATTTTTGGAAGAGGTTGTTTCAAAATGAAAATATGGGGAATTAATACGTCATCAACAATATTTCATCATACGACACAGATCTCGATGCAATCTTTAGAACGAGTAATATTTAAATTTGATTGAGACTCATTTAGAGCTTCTATTTCAACAAACATATTCGAACTCACCAGGTCAACGAGACAAACTCAATGATTCAAAAATTCATTTAATTCGAGTCAAATCAAACCCCGATTACGTCATTAAACAGCTTCTGGAAGTTTTCGAATCATTTTTGGAAGATCGAGATCATCATGATACTCAAATGTCTATTAAACACAGTCCAATCATGGGAATCTTTATGGATCGTCCGATCAAAATAATTTATATTCATCCATTAATTGCACTTGAAATTTTATAAATCGAGTTTCATCCCTCTCATGAAAAAGGGAAAAAGAGAGTTTGAGGCCTTAGAACAAGTTTGAAGCTTTGAGGAGCTAAAGTCTGGAATCACTCTTGTCACTGTCAATCACTACAGACTAATGCCGACCATCACTTGTCGGTCACCTCCAATCATCATTGTCTCGGGCCCACTCCTTGCAAAAAGTTCATCCGCAAGTTAACATTACAACGTTAGAGACCTTGTAATCCTCTCAAGCTTTTGGAATAAGTAGTTGTATTTGTAATCATCATTTTACAGTGAATCTCTTTAGCTAAGTCAGACCCCGTGATCTTTCTATTTACGAGTTTTCTACTCATAAACTTCTCATGTCTCTACTGGTTGTTTCTTTCATCTGAGTGTATGTTGAATTTTCGTGCAACTGTAATATAATAATAATTCACTCTACCGCCGCGAATCTTCTGGCACACATCAAACAAATTTGTGTTTTGCATGTNTACTTAGGAGTTTGGAGTTAGGAGTGTGATATTATTATGAAAAGAAAGATTTACAGGGATACCACATAAATCATATGTATTTACATATAACTCTTAAACTTTTATTTTTACATCCTTACCATTTTATATATGCTGAAAAATGCGTATTGTACTTATTAAAAGTTAGTAATGGTAATATTGCCTATAAGATATAAGAGATTTAAGTGTTATGAGTTTTTAAATTAAATTTAGGAGCTAGACTTATAAATATATAAGATTTTTGAGGTTTATATGTAAATACCCTAATAAAAATTGCCTTTTTTAAAAAAATTATGATGGCATCACCATGCATAGCCATCTTATTAAAATCTATTAATCATAGAGGTAGATAGATTATAATTAATATAACCATGTAAAATATGTATGGAAAATTCGTTTATAATAAAGACGGGTTATTATCTTTCAAAAAGATAAAATTATATATATATATTATTTTGATCAGACCGTTCAGGGAGTTTCTTTTCTTCTGTTGGCTTTTGATGGACATTTGAATATCTTAAACATGTCGTAAGTGAGCAATATTGAGCCCATTGTATTCTTCTTTTGGGACGCTCGATTAAACTATAAGTTTGCTAGATTTCACATTTGTTTTATCTTTTAAATATGTCTGTAAAACTTTCAATAGTGGTTTAATGACTTGATCTTAGCTTAATTTGACTCGGATTGGACTAATTTTGATATTATTAAGTTTGTTTGACTATAAGTTCGCTGAAATTGAAAATCTTGATGATTTTTTATCAAGATTTGAACATTTTTTGCTCAAAAGATCGTCTCAAGATCTGTGTTATGCCTTGAGATTAGTGTCAAATGATGAGAATTTCTTGATGGTGCATCAATTGTCCCACTATCTTCGGGGGAGACTAAATTAGTCACTTGAAAATATTGCAATTTTGCGAGCTCGAATTTTCTAAAAAATAAAAATCTTTCGATTTTAATATTTGTTGTTTTAAAATGAAAATAGGGGGAATTATTACGTCATCAACAATATTTCATCATACGATACAGTTCTAGATGCAATCTTTAGAACAAGTAATATTTAAATTTTGATTGAGACTCATTTCGAGCTTCTATTTCAACAAACTTATATTCAAACTCACCAGGTCGATGAGACGAACTCAATGATCAAAAAAGTCATTCAATTCGAGCCAAATCAAGCCTGATTACGCCATTAAACAGCTTTCGGAAGTTTTCTGATCATTTTTGGAAGATCGAGATCATCATGGTACTCAAATGTCAATTAAACACGATCCAATCATGGGAATCTTTACGGATCATCCGATCATAGTAATTTATATTCATTCATTAATTGCACTTGGAATTTTATAAATCGAGTCTCACCGCTCTCATGAAAAAGGGAAAAAGAGCGTTTGAGGCCTGCTTGAAGCTTTGAGTAGCTAAAGTATGGAATCACTCTTGTCGTTGCCAACCACTACAGTCTACTGCCGATCATCACTTGTCGGTCACGTCCAATTATTATTGTCTGGGGCCCACTCCTTGCAAAAAGTTCATCCGCAAGTTAACATTATAACTTTGGAGACCTTGTAATCCTCTCAAGCTTTTGGAATAAGTAGTTGTATTTGTAATCATCATTTTATAGTGAAGCTCTCTAACTAAGTCAGACCACGTGATTTTTTTATTTACGAGTTTTCTACTCATAAACTTCTCATGTCTTTACTGATCGTCTCTTTCATCTGAAAATATGTTAAATTCTCATGCAACTCTAATATAATAATAATTCACTCTACCGCCGCGAATCTTCTGACACACATCAAACAAATTTGTGTTTTGTATGTTTATCCAAAAAACAATGATGGAAAGTTGCATTTTGTAATAAAAAATGTGACAACTTCCAAAAAGTTACGGTCTAACTTTTTGAAAAAAAATATAAATTTATAATAACCACAATAATCGTCTTAACATCATTTTATTTTACAACAGTTTTACAATTACTTCTTTAAACATCTCGCACTATTTCAAATAGACTTTAGGTGTTCTAAATTATTGCCCAACGAGTCAATATTCATAGTCAAAGACCCAAATAAAATTATTCTCTTTTAAAAGAAAAACAATATTTATTTAACAAAGATAGCCCAACTACCATATCTTCCTATAGAATCACTCCAACTCTTTTAGCACTTTCAATTTCTACATTATAGTCATCCATGCAACTTAGACGTCTCTTTTTTCAACCTTTTGTTTTTGTCTTTGTTTTTTTGTTTTTCAAAGGATGCACCTTGAAAGCTCCAGACAATAAATCAGTAAATCGTACAGCTTAATTTTCAGGGGCATTTACGTACTTACTCACTCAATTCTCATGTATTTACTTATCGAACATCTAAAAATTAATATTTACATTAAAAAAACACATATTCATTCTAAAAAAAATAATTAAAAAACACATAATAAACAATATTACAAACATTTCAACGTGTTATACATATATATATATATATATATATATATAATTTCTTGTGAAGCTCAAACTAATTATAAGAAATTATTAAAAATTCTAATAGCTAAATGTATGAAAAATAATTAATAAATTAAATTACGTCTTTAGACTAGTTATAGTTTTACCTAATTTTTTTTATTTTCTATTTTGCCCCTCTAGCATATCTATACAAATAAAATAGTCTATTTATACAAAATGGAAAAGGGGCCCTCTATTCTATAGATCATAGATCATAGAGATCTACAAGGTTTTCTCCTTACCAACTTGATCTTGTTGCGCCTGGTAACAAACATGTATGAACCATTTCTCGAAGTATGTGTCCAGATAGTCCAAAGCCTCGATAGTTCGCTCTAGTTCTTCCGGTTAAAAAACAATGACGTATAGGCGCACTATTACGTGGTGAGGATTGCAATTTTCCATGAATTTTCCATTGTTCCCTCAACGAAGGAACTTTGTTTATTTATTTTTTTAAGGATTGACGAATCCAATAATATTTATGTTCCAATTTATGGCGCTTCTTCTCCCTTTGAATCAAACTTTTTCGTGCCATAATGATAATGTTCAATTCCTATTTTATATAGTTCTGATCTTAGATGGAAAAATAAAAGAAGGTACATACCTCCTATTCATTGAAATAAATGATTTTTTTTGGGGGGAGAGGGTAAAAAATAAGAATTCACTAAATAGAAAATAAAAATAGTCTAAAGACGTAATTTAATTTATGAATCATGATTCTCTCATTTAATATATATTCATATATTTAATATGAATATATATTAGAACTATGCAAAAGTATTATTTATATATATANTCTTTTAATCTGTTGGCTTTTGATGGATATTTGAATGTCTTAAACATGTCGTAAGTGAGCAATATTGGGCCCATTGTATTCTTCTTTTTGGGACGCTCGATTAAACTATAAGTTTGTTAGATTCCACATTTGTTTGATCTTCTAAATATATACGGAAAACTTCCAATAGTGGTTTAATGACTTGATCTTAGCTTGATTTGACTCGGATTGGGCTAATTTTAATATTATTAGGTGACTATAAGTTCGCAGAAATCGAAGCTCTTGATGATTTTTTATCAAGATTTGAACATTTGTTGCTCAAAAGATCGTCTCAAGATTCTTGTCATGCCTCGAGATTAGTGTTAAATGATAAGAATTTCTTGATGACGCATCAATTGTCCCCCTATTTTCTGGGGAGACTAAATTCGTCACTTGAAAATACTGAAATTCTGCGAGCCCGAATTTTCTAAAAAATAAAAAGCTTTCGATTTTAATATTTTGGAAGATGTTATTTCAAAATGAAAATATGGGGAATTAATACGTCATCAACAATATTTCATCATACAACACAGACCTCGATGCAATCTTTAGAACAAGTAATATTTAAATTTTGATTGAGACTTATTTAGAGTTTCTATTTCAACAAACTTATATTCAAACTCACCAGGTCGACGAGACAGACTCAATGATTCAAAAATTCTTCCAATTCGAGTCAAATCAAGCCTTGATTACGCCATTAAACAGCTTATGGAAGTTTTCCGATCATTTTTGGGAGATCGAGATCATCATGGTACTCAAATGTCTATTAAACACAGTCCAATCATGGGAATTTTTATGGATCGTCTGATCAAAGTAATTTATATTCATTCATTAATTGCACTTGGAATTTTATAAATCGAGTCTCACCCCTCTCATGAAAAAGGGAAAAAGAGAGTTTGAGACCTGAGAACAAGCTTGAAACTTTGAGGAGCTAAAGTTTGGAATCACTCTTGTCGTTGTCAACCACTACAGACTACTACCGACCATCATTTGTCGGTCACCTCCAATCATCATTGTTTGGGGCCCACTCCTTGAAAAAAGTTCATCCGCAAGTTAACATTATAACTTTGGAGACCTTGTAATCCTCTCAAGCTTTTGGAACAAATAGTTGTATTTGTAATCATCATTTTATAGTGAATCTCTTTAACTAAATCAAACCCTGTGATTTTTCTATTTACGGGTTTTCTACTCATAAACTTCTCATGTCTCTACTGGTTGTTTCTTTCATCTGAATGTATGTTGAATTCTCGTGCAACTCTAATATAATAATAATTCACTCTACCGCCGCGAATCTTCTGGCACACATCAAACAAATTTGTGTTTTGCATGTTTATTCAAAAAACTATGGTGGAAAGTTACATTTTGTAATAAAAAATATAGTAACTGTCAAAAAGTTACAATCTAACTTTTTGAGAGGAATTATAAATTTATAATAACCATAATAATTGTCTTAACATCATTTTCTGTTACAACAATTTTACAATTACTTCTTTAAACATCTCACACTATTTCAAATAGACCTCAGGTGTTCTAAATTCTTGCCTAACGAGTCAATATTCATAGTCAAAGACCCAAATAATATTATTCTCTTTTAAAAGAAAAAAACTATATGTTTAACAAAGATAGCCCAACTACCATATCTTCCTATAGAATCACTCCAACTCTTTTAGCACTCTCAATTTCTACATTGTAGTCATCCATGCACCTTAGACGTCTCTTTTTTCCAACTTTTTGTTTTTGTTTTTGTTTTTTTTTTCAAAGGATGCACCTTGAAAGCTCCAGACAAGAAATCAATAAATCGTAAAGTCTAATTTTCAGGGGCATTCGTAATTGGTAAATTAAACAATATTACAAACATTTCAACTTGTTTTATATATATATATATCATAAATACAAAAAACAGTTTTGTATTCTTGATGAGTGTTAGAAAATTCGAGGCGGTAGAGTAATAGATTATCGTTTTAGCGTTGCATGAAAATTCAGCACACATTCAGATGAAAATGAATCAAGCTGTAATAACACCATAAGTTCTTACGTAGAAAACTCGTAAAAAAGGGAAAAACCACGGGGTCTGGCCTAGTTGTAAAAATTCATTATAAGTTGATGATTACAGATGTCCCTTGTCCCACAGGCGGGAAAGGGTTACTAGCTTTTCACGTTACAATGTCGATTGATGACGTCTAGTAAGCGGTGGTTGACGGAGGTGAGCGGTGGTGGACAACAATCGATGACGGTCGGCGGTAGTTGACAGAGGTCAGCGGTGATCGGTGGAGTTCATCGGTGGCCGCGGTGGTCGACAGAAGTCGGTGGTTGTTGTCGAAAGTCAGTGGTGGTCGATCGACGATGATGATGATGAACTTGGACTTGAGCTCCTTCTCAAAGCCTCAAGTTCTCTCTTAAGTCTCTCATCTTTTCATGTGAGGGGTGAGGATCTAGTTATAGTGTTTTGAGTGCAATTAATACAGGAATATGAACCATTTTGATCGGATGGCTCGGAGAGCTTCTGTTGATCAGATGACGTTTGATGGACATTTGAGTGCCTTAACGATGTCGGAATTGAGCAATCTTGGGCTCGTTGGATTCGTATTTTTGAGACACTCGATTTGACTATAAACTCACATAATTTGACATCTGTTTGACCTTTTAAAATGCCTCTGGAAATCCTATAATAGTGGTTTAATGACTTGATCAGAGTCTGATTTGACCCGGATTGGACGAACTTTTATATCATTAGGTTCATCTCATCAAGCCGATCAGTTTGACTATAATTTTGCTAAAATCGAAGCTCCGGTTGACTCTTAATCAAAGTTTGAATGTTTTTTGTTCAAAAAATTACATTGAGATTCGTGCTAGTTGATCTAAATTTGTTGGTGGCGTATTAGTTGCCTCCCTATTTTCGGGCGATTCTAATTTCTTCGTCCGAAAATATTAGATCCACAGAATTTTCATAGTCTAATATATAGATATATATATATATATATATATATATATATGTAATATAT
>JXCR01149102.1:421777-443501 GCA_002079205.1 Phalaenopsis hybrid cultivar
TATATATCTATATAATTATTTATATTTCATATTTATATATGTTGACGGCATCTACTTTCTCAACAAGTAACAGGATATATGGTGGTCCCGCTAGCCACCGGCCCATGTTAGACCTTATTGGCTAATTCGATAATACCGTTCCTCGGCAGGGTTAAATTCGTCAAACATTAAATTCCCAGACATAGTACCGCTGCCGATGCAGCTACAAAAGAAGTGGCAAACATGTAAATTCTGATCTATACAGTGGCATATGTTTTTCTCTGAAAAGCTAAATGCCTCGTCTTTCCGACATCTTGCACACTCTTTCCTCTCATTTTCTGGTTCATTTGTGGCTTTAGGAGTCGGGAATTTTGTGCCAGACGGGTGACTTTGTCCCCGAGCAGTTAGGGTTTCTCAGACTTGATCCGGTAACTTTGCATTGCCTTATTTTTAAAGATTTGTGTGTGCTTTAGATCTATTTTTATTTTTATTTTTACTTTTTTTAAGCTTTGATTGACGGCTTGAATTGAAGTCTGGAGTGCTTATTTGTGGCATCTGTATTTAATTTTCTTTGGTTNTCTCAGACTTGATCTGGTAACTTTGCATTGCCTTATTTTTAAAGATTTGTGTGTGCTTTAGATCTATTTTTATTTTTATTTTTACTTNTAGCCAAACCCCCGACGGCATCTACTTTCTCAACAAGTAACAGGATATATGGTGGTCCCGTTAGCCACCGGCCCATGTTAGTCCATATTGGCTAATTCGATAATACCGTTCCTCGGCAGGGTTAAATTCGTCAAACTTTAAATTCCCAGAGTAACGCTGCCGATGCAGCTACAAAAAGAAGTGGCAAACATGTAAATTCTGATCTATACAGTGGCATATGCTTTTCTCTGAAAAGCTAAATGCCTCGTCTTTCCGACATCTTGCACACTCTTTCCTCTCATTTTCTGGTTCATTTGTGGCTTTAGGAGTCGGGAATTTTGTGCCAGACGGGTGACTTTGTCCCCGAGCAGTTAGGGTTTCTCAGACTTGATCTGGTAACTTTGCATTGCCTTATTTTTAAAGATTTGTGAGTGCTTTAGATCTATTTTTATTTTTATTTTTACTTTTTTTGAGCTTTGATTGACGGCTTGAATTGAAGTCTGGAGTGCTTATTTGTGGCATCTGTATTTAATTTTCTTTGGTTTGTTGGATTAACTGCCCTGTTTTTGTTAGGAATCGAGCAATGCGTGTCAGATCTTGGAGATTTTAATGGGGTTTTGGATTTTTATTTTTATTTTTATTTTTTTCTAGAGACAAGTGGATCATGGATGTTAAGAGCGGGTAGGATTTACTTTTTTGTAGTGCTTTGAAGNTAAGCTTTGATTGACTGCTTGAATTGAAGTCTGGAGTGTTTATTTGTGGCATCTGTATTTAATTTTCTTTGATTTGTTGGATTAACTGCCCTGCTTTTGTTAGGAATCGAGCAATGCGTGTCAGATCTTGGAGATTTTAATGGGGTTTTGAATTATTATTATTATTATTATTTTTTCTAGAGACAAGTGGATCATGGATGTTAGGAGCGGGTAGGATTTACTTTTTTGTAGTGCTTTGAAGGTTTCAAATTGCTGTACTTCTGGGTTTGTGTTTCTTTTTTCTTTTTTCCTTGTGGAATATGATCCTTTGATTTACTTCATTGTTCCAATCGCTTGCAATCTCTTGATTCAATCGGTCATGAATGAGGGTGGTTTGGATTTGTTATTGGCGAGTCCTATTATTATTTATGCTCTGGACTAGATAAACAAAGTTTATTGGTGGGATTTTTGTGCTGGAATTATTGTATTTTGATCCTCTACAGTTACCACGATGGCTGTGTCCATCCTACACATCCAATTTGCTTTGATGCGTGTATTAACTTTCTTAAAGCCCGAGTGGTTTGAAATAGTGGGATCATCTCGATGTTAAATCGAGAGGATTTAAGTCCCGGAAACCGGTGGCTTTATTTAATGAGAATTTCTAAACTGTTTAGTTTAGGTGTTGCATTTTTGGTTTAATGGAGTTATAGTACTTGATGAAAAAGACTTTAGTATTTCACAAATTGAACTGCCATGCATTGTATGAAATATTGTGTCAGTAGTTTTTGTTTGGTTTGTAATTCATTGGAATTTGATCAATTGTGCAACAATTTTTTTTGGGTATTTGAATTCACGGGGATGCTATTTTTGGATTTGTGCATGCTAAATTTAGTTTGAAATACATCCAGTATGGTTCATATTGAAGCCATAATGAGAAGCGATTTGCAGCCAAAGAATTAATTTGATTAAGCACATATTTAACATAAATTCTGTATAATTAAGCACCTAAGTATTTGGATCAAGAACTTAAGAATTGATTTTGAGATCTGTTTTCAACAAATTTTATTGTCTAGACAACGTGTTNTTTATTTTTATTATTTTTTTTTCTAGAGACAAGTGGATCATGGATGTTAAGAGCGGGTAGGATTTACTTTTTTGTAGTGCTTTGAAGGTTTCAAATTGCTGTACTTCTGGGTTTGAGTTTTTTTTTTCTTTTTTCCTTGTGGAATATGATGCTTTGATTTACTTCATTGTTCCCATCGCTTGCAATCTCTTGATTCAATCGGGCATGAATGAGGGTGGTTTGGATTTGGTATTGGCGAGTCCTATTATTATATATGCTCTGGACTAGATAAACAAAGTTTATTGGTGGGATTTTTGTGCTGGAATTACTGTATTTTGATCCTTTACAGTTACCACGATGGCTGTGCAGTATTCCATCCTACCCATCCAATTTGCTTTGAATGCGTGTATTAACTTTCTTAAAGCCCGAGTGGTTTGAAATAGTGGGATCATCTCGATGTTAAATCGAGAGGATTTAAGTCCCGGAAACCGGTGGCTTTATTTAATGAGAATTTCTAAACAGTTTAGTTTAAGTACTTGATGGAAAGGACTTTAGTATTTCATAAATTGAACTGCCATGCATTGTATGAAATATTGTGTCAGTAGTTTTTGTTTGGTTTGTAATTCATTGGAATTTGATCAATTGTGCAGCAATTTTGTTTGGGTATTTGAATTCACAGGATGCTATTTTTGATTTGTGCATGCTAAATTTAGTTTGAAATATATGCAGTATGGTTCATATTGAAGCCATAATGAGAAGCGATTTGCAGCCAAAGAGTTAATTTGATTAAGCACATATTTAACATAAATTCTGTATAATAAAGCACCTAAGTATTTGGGTCAAGAACTTAAGAATTGATTTTGAGATCTATTTTCAACAAATTTTATTGTCTAGACCACGTGTTTTGATGAAATGAACCGACCATACAAAGAATACTTGGATTTGAGTCCCAATGAGCTTAAAATCATACATAGACTCAGAAAAAAATTGAAAACTTTTTAAGATCATTTAAGTAGTCAAACATATAACAATTTCTGTATGTTTAGTTGAAATGAGCTTCTTGATTGTGTGAATCTTACGATTCCGATGTTACACATATATGAGTCCAATAATATATTTAAATGTTAAAAAAATGCAAAATGATCAAGGGAAATATTTTCAATCATCTGATGGAGCGTTCAAGTTTTGTTAGAAATTTCCACAGTATCTCCTCCACAAATATATGTGTAGGTTCTATTTTTACATGTGTGGATTTTGAACCAAAAGTTTTATGCTATATGTAGAGGATTTTAATGAATTTCATATTGTTTCCCACTGAGTGACATCATTGTTGGACGTTGGGCTCCTCTTGATGTTAGACATTCACCAACTAAAGATCAATTTTTGACTGAATTCGACATTTACCATTACTCGTCATTGGTCATGGGTCGACATCCGATGTCGTCTCTCATGTCACTGGATCTCACATATTGTTAGGAGAATGATTATGTAGACTTACCTATTTTCGTCATTTTTTTGACATTCGACATTTATCAATAATCAACATCTAAAGCTCATTTTTTCAATTGCCAAATCATTCTTTTTATTAGAAGAATTACTATGTCGATTATATACCTTTGACTGATATCTAATTTTCTATTAATCATCGTCTATGTATAACAAGGACCGATGTTTAATTTTCGTTGGCCATCAATGCTCAGTTCCTATCTTTTTGGGTGCTTGGTCTTCTTTCATTGAAATCGGACTTCTAACATTTCTCGTCTATGTTTCTGCAACTTCTACTAATATTTATTGTTTGTGATTAATGACTTATGAAATTTATCTCAATCACTCGATCTATTATCTTATTACGAGAACAATCAAGCCAAGTGTTTATTTTTGTCTGACTTTTGATGTTACTCATCATTGTTCATTGAATATATCATTCACTGGTTTATGATGCCAGATAGTCATTGAAGTCAATGTTAGATGTTTTTATTTCTCGTTGTTGAGGCTCTCATGCTATCAACAAAGCAACCAAGCTGGCTATCCATTGTTGCTTGACTTCTTATGTTTCTAGCTTACTATTGCTTGATGTTTGCTAATGATCAATTCCTATCAACCAGTGAAGTTCAACTTCGATCTATTTGGTTTCATATTCTCCTTTATTAGGAGAACAATCAAGCTAAAAATTCATCATTCTTTATTTCTAATGTTCCATGTCAACCACCATCCAATGCATGCCAATGATCGTTGCTCAATGTTCTTCTGCGATCAACTCCCAAAACTTTGTCTTCCCAACACTTCCTTGCTAACATGTTAATGACATAGGTAACATCCCTTTGCCACCCACTTTTGTCTTACTCCCTTCAGACATTTCCTATCAACCATCCAAAAGAATATTTTGCCACTTCGACGTAGATCGTTTTGTGAACTGACTTTGATTGGGTAGGCTTGATGATGATCAGGGTAATTTATTCTCGATGCTTGGATCATCGCATTCATTGCCGGCCTCCTTCGTCGAATAACTCTACCAGGGTATTTTCAGTGTAATCGTCGAGATATTAAAATTATATGAAGGTTAACAGTTAAATAGGATCCATTAGATTTTAATTATGGGTCATTAGAGATTTGATTTATAGATTATGACAATGAAATTACACCATTAGATTTGTAGGAAGAAGATCTCAATGTTGATATTGTTTTCTTGGAGATGAATATAAGATCAATAGGCTATCACATGTCGATATGAAGTTCAAAGGAAATTTCTGTTTAAAAATTATTTAATTGAGTTGTTATTATCGACATAGTTATTATTTTAAACTTAAATCAATTTTCTTGTTGTTTTTTTATTGATTTGGGAAGAGGAAGATGATTGAGATCCAATATGAGGAGTGATATAAGGAGAATATTGATACAGATTAGAATGAGGTAAAAGAGAAATCAATTCATCTTGGCGATAATTCTAATGTAGTCCCACTAAGGAATGAGAGTGTTGGATACTTGCTAATGCTAATTCGAGAGTGGGAGAGACTTACGGGGTTGAACTTATCTTGATTTGTTATGTCCTTAATTTGAAAATTTATCTTTGATTTTTGTACTCAAACTTCTTAAATTATGATTTGATGCTAGGGATGTTATTATGAAACTTTTTATTTCATACTTTGATGTTACCATAATACTTCTTACTTTTTGCAATTTGTTTTTTGAGGTTTACACTTTAAAACATCTTGAGGCTTATGCTTACCGTCTGGGATTGAAGGAACTTCAATGCCCAATTGCATAATTTTGAACAACCGTGATTTCTCACTATTATCTCAAGAGATGATTTTAACTATTTTATTACGCTATATTAAAACTTTAAAAAGTATTATCTTTGATGCACCCAATAAACTCTTACTTATCGCCAAGAATAGTCTTGCATGCAATAAAAAATTATATATTTTCTTTTTATTTTTGTCAGACAATGTGCAAAGGTTATAAAAATATGTTTTATAAAATAATGAATAGTCCTCTGCGCAATAAAAAAAGTATCTATTTATTTATTAATTTTTTTTTGTTATTGTTAACCAATGTGCAAAGGTTTGTTTTTTTTAAATAATTGATATGTTTCTCTTGATAATATGCCGTTGTTTCATTTTATCAAAGCTCATGGATTGCAAAAACTTTGAGAAGTCAGCAACGTGAATGATATTGTTGAAAGATTTAATTCAAATTACAATTTATTGTCTTTCCTCTTATACAGATATGATTCTCCTTTTTTATTGATATCATGTGATAGCTGTACCAAATCTTGTTTAATTAGTCTTGCAATGTAATAAAAAAATATTTAAACTTATTTAGTTAGTTTCCTTATCTAAGGAGGAGGGACTCCTATATTTAAAGGCAATTTGAATTGAATCAATAAGAAGAAACAAATTTTCTCTTCACTTTATGTTTTTATGGTATCAGAGCGGGGGAAAAAAAATCCGGAGAATCCTGCCTTTCGCGTGAAGAAGATCGTCTCGCGTGAAAAAGATCGTCTCTCGTTGACAGAAACTGGCGCTTTCCTTGTTTGAACTGAAGAAGGCGAGGAAGCGCGGGCGACGCCAAAGAAGGCGAGGAAGCGCGGGCGATGCTGCTGACGGAAATAAGAGTCGGGATCGCAAACAACGCCTTCTGTTTCGCCGCTGCTGCACTAATCTGCTTGGTTGCCCACAAGCTCGTGATTCACGAAACATTAAATCTCCACTGTTCCGCCACTTGCAAAGGCGCACAATTTTTATTATGTCTGAAAATACAAATGATTCCGCTACTTCTACCCAACCTTTTACCCTGTCATCTGCTTCCACACCACTCTCCTCTAGAACCAACACCGAAAATCATCCAGCCCAGATCACCACAATCCGTCTCAATGGTGATAATTATCTGCGCTGGTCACAATCGGTGAGGATGTACATTAGAGAAAGTGGGAAGATAGGCTACCTAACAGGAGAAGTCTGTAAGCCAGCCGCTACAGATCCATCCTACGCAACCTGAAATGCAAAAAATTCCATGATAATAACATGATTGGTAAACTCTATGGAAGAAGAGATAGACACAAACTACATGTGTTACTCTACTGCCAAGGAACTCTGGGAGAATGTTGCATAAATGTATTCAGATATGGGTAACCAATCTCAAGGTTATGAACCTTCCCTGAAACTTAGTGATATTCGTCAAGGTAATGACTCTGTCACAAAATACTGTAATTCTTTAAAGAGAATATGACAAGACATTGACTTGTTCAATGATCAAGAGTGGAATTAAAGAGAAGTTTGATGAGGTTAGGGGCAGAATTATTGGAAGAAGTCCCATGCCCTCAATCCATGAGGCTTTCTCAGAAGTTCGTCGCGAAGAAACTCGAAGAGGAGTAATGCTCAACAAGAAATCTACTCCTACCAGCATACCTGAGACTTTGACATTTCAATCGGAGGCTCATATCAGCAAGCAAGTTGTTCTATATTCACAGAAGAATGAGGAGAAACCACAGGTGTGGTGTGATCATTGCAACAAACCACGACACACTGAAGAAATCTGCTGGTACCTCCACGGTAAACCTGTAGATTGGAAGCTAAGAAACAAGCGCAAGCCACCTACTGTTAATACTGTTGCTGAACAAACCAACCCATTTAACAAAGAGCAAATCGATCAACTCCTGAATCTGCTAAACCCCGGTTTGGCTACTGGTACTCCAAATTGTTCAATAGTACATGTAGGTTGACAACTAAACCCTTGGATTATTGATTCAGGAGCTTCTGATCACATGACAAATTTACGCTATTTATTTCATTCATACATCCCATGTTCTGGCCATGAAAAGACTCATATTGCCGACGGTAGTTTCTCTTCCATTGCTGGAAAAGGAAACATTAACCTGTCCAAAAGTATAAGTCTCAAATCTGTACTCCATGTTTCAAAACTCAAATGTAATCTTCTATCCGTCAGCAAACTTTCAAAAGATTCTAACTGCCGTATAATTTTCTGTGAATCCTCTTGTGTTTTTCAGGACCAGAAGTCGGGGATGATGATTGAGAGAACTAAAAAGATAGGAGGACTTTACTACTTTGAAGAGACTGTTCCTAGGAAAAAAGAGGTTGAAACCTACAACAGTATGAGGTCGAACCCTGCATTAGAGAAAATAATGGAATCTCATCTTAGACTAGGTCATCCAAGTTTTTCTTATTTAAAACATTTATTTTCTAATTTATTTAAGGGTGTTAATTGTGCTTTACTTCAATGTGAAACATGTTATTTGACAAAAAGTCATCGCATAAATTTTGCCCCAAAATCATACTATCCTTCAAAACCTTTTTACATGATCCATAGTGATGTTTGGAGACCTTCAAAAGTCAAAACATTATCTGGGAAAAAGGGATTTGTGACTTTTATTGACGATCACACCAGAATATGTTAGGTTTATTTTATAAGCAAAAAATCAGAAGTTGAAAAACTTTTTAAAGATTTTTACAACATGATTGAAACTCAATTTGAAATTAAAATATGCATCCTTAGATCTGACAATGGAACTGAATATTTTAATGAATTTTTAGGGGAGTTCTTAATAAACAAAGACATAATTCATCAATCTACTTATCATGACACTTCACAACAAAATAGAATTGCTGAAAGAAAAAATAGACATTTACTTGAAGTTGCTCGAGCTATCATGTTTTCAATGAACGTTCCTAAATATTTATGGGGGGACGCTGTTTTAACAACATCATATCTAATAAACTGATGCCAACTCGAGTTTTATAATATACAACTCCTCTAAACAAACTGAAAAATAGTTTTTTAAGTCTACGAATGCCTTCAAATATTCCTTTAAAAATCTTTGGATGCACATGTTTCGTTCATATTCTGAATAATTGCCGATCAAAATTGGATCCAAAATCTGAAAAATGCATTTTTCTTGGATATGCCTCAAACAAAAAGGGTTACAAATGCTTTAATCCTGTCACCAAAAAAATTTACATTAGTATGGATGTGATCTCATGGAAAAAATTCCCTTCTTTCACAAAAATCTACTTCATGAGGAGTATAGTATAGATGGAGATGATGATTTTTGGCAAGTTTCTAATCTATTACAAAAAAATGTTGTAACATCAAGTATACCTAAGATCTGTGAAAACAAAGAACCTGAAATAGTTGTTGAAAATAAGAAGAATCCTAGTCAAGAGACGCCTGAAAGTATCTTGTCTAATACAAGGGGAGAAATACCGCATAATACAACAACAGTACCTCTTGTTTATTTTAAGAAGAGACTCCATAAAAGAAAAAAAATTCAAATTGAATCTTTAGCTCCCTCTCAATCTAAAGAACCGAATGATGGTCCTCAAGAAAAACAGGTAATTTCTGATCCTGATCTTATTCTTCCACCAATAGAACCTCAAGATTCAGAGGTTATGAATCTGGATCTTCCTATAGCCTTTAGAAAAGGAACACGTTATTGTACTACTAAATATCCTATTTCGAAATATCTATCCTACAAAAAAATCTCACACAAACATTAAGTTTTTTTGTCAAAAATTTCTAATCTGTCTGAACCCAGAATAATACAGGAAGTTCTTAGTAATCCAAATTGGAGAATAGCAGTAAAGGAAGAGATTGATGCTCTTTTGAAAAATGAGACCTGAGAAATTGTCGCTCTACCAAGAAACAAGTCTACTGTTGGGTGTAAATGGGTCTTCACTAGTAAAGTCAAAGCTGATGGGAGTATCGAAAGATATAAAACAAAATTAGTAGCGAAAGGATTCACTCAAACTCATGGAATTGACTATTAGGAGATATTCGCTCCGGTAGCCAAGATCAATTCTATTCGGGTTTTACTGTCCATAACAACAAATCGTAATTGACCCTTGCATCAGCTTGACGTTAAAAACGCTTTTCTAAACGGTTAATTAGAGGAGGAGGTATTCATGGATCTTCCACCAGGATTTGAGAAGAAGTTTGGAGAAGAAAAAGTGTGCAAATTAAATAAATCTTTATATGGGCTCAAGCAATCTCCTCGCGCCTGGTTTGAGAGGTTTGGAAATGTGATTGTAAAATATGGATACACTCAGAGTCAAGCTGATCATATTATGTTCTTCAAACATTCAGAAACTGGTAAACTCACTATACTCATTGTCTATGTAGATGATATTATCCTTACAGGAGAGTATGCTAGGGAAATTGAGAAATTAAAATAAAAATTGGCCACAAAATTCGAGATAAAGAATCTGAGAGATGTAAAATAATTTCTTGGTATTGAGTTTGCCAGATCTAAGTGGTGGGGCCTTTATTAATCAGTGAAAGTATGTACTTGACTTACTGAGTGAAACCGGAATGCTTGAGTGCAAAACAGCTGAAACCCCGATTGAACCAAATAAAATGTCACAAGTGACAAATAAAATAGATGGTGTCAATAAAGAACAATATCAGAGACTGGTGGGAAGACTAATCTAATTGTCACATACTCGTTCTGATATAGCATTTGCTATTAGTATGGTAAGTCAGTTTATGCATTCTCCAAATATTCATTACTTGGAGGTTGTCTATTAGATCCTTAGATATCTGAAAGGAATACCCGAAAGAGGACTACTGTTCAAGAAAAATGAGCACTTACAGGTAGAAGCATTTACAAATGCAGATTGGGCTGGGAGTGTTACAGATAGAAGATCGACCTCGGGGTACTACACTTTTCTAGGAGGGAACTTAGTAACCTGGAGGAGCAAAAAGCAAAGTGTCGTGGTAAGAAGCAACGCTGAAGCTGAATTCAGATCTGTGGCCCATGGGATATGTGAAGTTCTATGGATTAGAAGAATTCTTCAGGAGTTAAAAATTCATAGTCCACCAGCAATAAATGTGTACTGTGATAATAAGTCTGTCATCACCATCGCCCACAATCCTGTCCTTCATAATAGAACAAAGCACGTAAAGATAGACAAACAATTTATCAAAAAAAAATTGACAGAGGAGATATTTGTATGGTGTATGTTCCCTCTAACAACCAAGCAGCGGATATTCTAACAAAGGGTTTTCACAAAAAAAACAGTTCGACAATTTAGTGTGCAAGCTGACTCTGAAAGATATCTTCATGCTAACTTGAGGGGGGTGCTGAAAGATTTAATTCAAATTACAATTTATTGCCTTTCTTCTTATACAAATATTATTCTCCTTTCTTATTTATATCATGTGATATCTGTACCAAATCTTGCTTAATTAGTCTTGCAATGTAATAGGAAATTATTTATACTTATTTAGTTAGTTTCTTTATCTAAGGAGGAGGGACTCCTATATGTAAAGGCAATTTGAATTGAATCAATAAGAAGAAACGAATTTTCTCTTCACTTTCTGTTTTTAGATATTGTTTTTTTTTTCTTTCTATCAAAAGAGACGTCTGTTCAATTAAATCATTGTCCACTTGCTAAAATGGGAACGTTTAGTTAAACAAGCAGCTAGTTAAACATTCTTGGTCTAATTACACAATCTAATGGTCATCTTTCTATTTTGATTATTTTTTGCAGTGCAGCTTTCTGAGGTTTTATTTTCCTTAAATCTACGAACAAATATGGAGGAAAAACTAGCTGAAAATGCATTTCTGGACTATGCTAGTTTTCAAGTATCTTGGTCGCGTAACAGGTAACTGTCATTCTTAAATTTTTCTGGAAGCATGAGAGATAATTCTGAACAGTTGTCCATTATTTTAAGGAAGATGTACATAAGTACCACTCAATTCCTATGTATTTACATATATAATACCTAAACTTCAGCTGTTAACTGCATACCACCTTAACTATGTATGAAAAGGTGTATTTTACTTTTTAAAAGCTAAAATAGTGGTATTTCTGATGTGATATAAATGATTTGGGTGGTATAAATGTAAAAAAAACAATGTTTAACTGTTAGATAAGTAAATGCACATGCCATTGCTCCTTCAGTTCCAAATTGCATAATTATGCTTGGTTGACCTTTTTTTTTAAAAATAAAACTTGAATTTCAGTTATGAAGCGCTTATTTGTAGCAACGGTGTTATAGAGAAGTTAGATAGTGGTCCTCTCGATCAGCTGGCTATGCATTTACCTGAAGTAAGAGCATCTCGTTCAAACCCATTAGATGGCAGTTTCAAACTGCAGCTTGATCCAAGCAATGAATTTTCATCATGGTTCACCAAATGTACACTAACAAGGTATATATGTCAAGTAGATTTATTTCTTGTCTTAAATATTTGTTACTCAAGTATCTATTTTTCTCAGTTTTTTGCATGTTGTCAAAGTGCCCAATGTGCTAAAGTTTGCCAATGAAATTGTGAATGAAATTTGTCATTTGGAGGAAACCCGGAGGTTTCACATTGCTCTATATGCAAAGGTAGCATGCTGGTTTGATTTTGACAGATTTTTTTAGGGGCATTTACATACATAAGGCACAATATGTATATACGTATCTCACACCTAAACTTTCATATTTACACACATAGCAGTCAAATCCTTAGTATCACATAAAAATAGCACTATTAATACTTTTTAAAAGTGGAATGCACCATTTCATGGATAAAATTTATAGCACCAAAGTGATATGCACCTAAATATGAAAGTTTAGGTGTGACATATGCAAATAAATAAGAATTCTGGGCTACATATGTAAATTTATCTTTTTTAAATATTTTTTTCAATTCTTACCAGCTCTAAACTGTTCATTTGAATTAGCAGGACAATTCAAATCATTATGGAGGGGGGACCACAGGTATATTAAGTAATTAGACTTATTTGAAGTGTTGTTACATAAAATTGTGTTGATAAATTAATATTGTAATTGGACCGCTTACTTTAATTCAAGCAACTTTCTTTATTATGAATGATATTGCTTTTAAGCTCCCCATTGTAAATGCAGCATGCTTTCTTTTTTGTTTGATATGTGCTATTTATCGTGTACTTTAATTATTAATAATTAAAATTTTCTGTATCTAAATCTCCTTTCTCTCTTCCTCCTTTTCTCCCTGTACTCTTCAATGGACAACTAAAATGCTAATATACACTTCTAGAGAGCCAATCTACCAATTTGGCATTGTTGTGGATGCTTTGAGCACTTTAGAGAACATTTTAACTCATAATTTTGTGTCTCTTTTGTGCTCTATAATTTTATTATTCCCTTCGAACTTGCTTTGGACTTCACATGCCATGCATCGGAAACTAAGCTGACAACCAATGCCATCATAACTTTGATCATATACAAACTCATCATCGGAAATTTACTTTTTGGACTCATTGTCTATGCAGGTATGTATTTATGTATGCATGCATGCATGCCCAATGGTTGAACCTGAAAATGAGATAAATAATTTTATTATTATGATGTGGGAAGCACTAAATCAATTTGAATTTTGTGAGAACATACAGTAAATCTAAATGAATTACAGTTGTTTTCGTTTCAAAAAAAACTTTATGAGAGGTTTAATTTTGTTAATGTAAATATTATGTTTGATTATTGGATGAGTATGAATGTNATCTATGTATAACAAGGACTGATGTTTAATTTTCGTTGGCCATCAATGCTCAGTGCCTATCTTTTTTGGTGCTTGGTTTTCTTTCATTGCAATCAGACTTCTAACATTTCTCATCTATGTTTCTCCAACTTCTACTAATATTTATTGTTTGATGATTAATGACTTATGAAATTTATCTCAATCACTCGATCTATTATCTTATTACGAGAACAATCAAGCCAAGTGTTTATTTTTGTCTGACTTTTGATGTTACTCATCATTGTTCGTTGAATATATCATTCACTGGTTTATGATGCCATTTATTCATTGAAGTCAATGTTAGATGTTTTTATTTCTCGTTGTTGAGGCTCTCATGCTATCAACAAAGCAACCAAGCTGGCTATCCATTGTTACTTGACTTCTTATGTTCCTAGCTTACTATTGCTTGATGTTTGCTAATGATCAATTTCTATCAACCATTGAAGTTCAACTTCGATCTCTTTGGTTTTATATTCTCTTTTATTAGGAGAACAATCAAGCTAACAATTCATCATTCTTTATTTCTAATGTTCCATGTCAACCACCATCCAATGCATGCCAATGATCGTTGCTCAATGTTCTTCTGCGATCAACTCCCAAAACTTTGTCTTCCCAACACTTCCTTGCTAACATGTTAATGACATAGGTAACATCCCTTTGCCACCCACTTTTGTCTTACTCCCTTCAGACATTTCCTATCAACCATCCAAAAGAATATTTTGCCACTTCAACGTAGATCGTTTTGTGAACTGACTTTGATTGGGTTGGGCTCGATGATGATCAGAGTAATTTATTCTCGATGCTTGCATCATCGCATTCATTGCCGGCCTCCTTCGTCGAATAACTCTACCAGGGTATTTTCAGTGTAATCGTCGAGATATTAAAATTATATGAAGGTTAACAGTTAAATAGGATCCATTAGATTTTAATTATGGGTCATTAGAGATTTGATTTATAGATTATGACAATGAAATTACACCATTAGATTTGTAGGAAGAAGATCTCAATGTTGATATTGTTTTCTTGGAGATGAATATAAGATCAATAGGCTATCACATGTCGATATGAAGTTCAAAGGAAATTTCTGTTTAAAAATTATTTAATTGAGTTGTTATTATCGACATAGTTATTATTTTAAACTTAAATCAATTTTCTTGTTGTTTTTTTATTGATTTGGGAAGAGGAAGATGATTGAGATCCAATATGAGGAGTGATATAAGGAGAATATTGATACAGATTAGAATGAGGTAAAAGAGAAATCAATTCATCTTGGCGATAATTCTAATGTAGTCCCACTAAGGAATGAGAGTGTTGGATACTTGCTAATGCTAATTTGAAAGTGGGAGAAACTTACGGGGTTGAACTTATCTTGATTTGTTATGTCCTTAATTTGAAAATTTTTCTTTGATTTTTGTACTCAAACTTCTTAAATTATGATTTGATGCTAGGGATGTTATTATGAAACTTTTTATGTCGTACTTTGATGTTACTATAATACTTCTTACATTTTGCAATTTGTTTTTTGAGGTTTACACTTTAAAACATCTTGAGGCTTATGCTTACTGTCTGGGATTGAAGGAACTTCAATGCCCAATTGCATAATTTTGAACAGCCGCGATTTCTCACTATTATCTCAAGAGATGATTTTAACTATTTTATTACGCTATATTAAAACTTTAAAAAATATTGTCTTTGATGCGCCCAATAAACTCTTACTTATCGCCATGATTAGTCTTGCATGCAATAAAAATTTATATTTTTTCTTTTTATTTTTGTTAGACAATGTTCAAAGGTTATAAAAACATGTTTTATAAAATAATGAGTAGTCCTGTGCGCAATAAAAAAGTATCTATTTATTTATTTAATTTTTTTTTTGTTATTGTTAACCAATGTGCAAAGGTTATAATGTTTTTTTTTTTTAAATAATTGATATGTTTCTCTTGATAATATGCCGTTGTTTCATTTTATCAAAAGCTCGTGGATTGCAAAAACTTTGAGAAGTCAGCAATGTGAATGATATTGTTGAAAGATTTAATTCAAATTACAATTTATTGCCTTTCCTCTTATACATATATTATTCTCCTTTTTTATTTATATCATGTGATATCTATACTAAATCTTGCTTAATTAGTCTTGCAATGTAATAGGAAATTATTTAAACTTATTTAGTTAGTTTCCTTATCTAAGGAGGAGAGACTCCTATATTTAAAGGCAATTTGAATTGAATCAATAAGAAGAAACAAATTTTCTCTTCACCTGTTTTTATGGTATTAGAGCCGGAGAAAAAAAAATCTGGAGAATCCTGCCTTTTGCATAAAGAAGACCGTCTCGCGTGAAAAAGATCGTCTCTCGGTGACGGAAGCAGGCGCTTTCCTTCTTCGAACCGAAGAAGAAGAGGAAGCGCGGGCGACGCCGAAGAAGGCGAGGAAGCGCGGGCGACGCTGCTGACGGAAATAAGAGTCGGGATCGCAAACGACGCCTTCTGTTTCGCCGCTGCTGCTCTAATCTGCTTGGCTGCCCACAAGCTCGCGATTCGCGAAACATTACCTCTCCACTATTTCGCCACTTGAAAAGGCGCACAATTTTTATCATGTCTGAAAATACAAATGATTCCGCTACTTCTACCCAGCCTTTTACCCGGTCATCTGCTTCCGCACCACCCTCCTCTAAAACCACCACCGAAAATCATCCAGCCCAAATCACCACAATCCGTCTCAATGGTGATAATTATCTACACTGGTCACAATCGGTGAGGATGTACATTAGAGGAAGAGGGAAGATAGGCTACCTAACATGAGAAGTACGTAAGCTAGCCGCTACAGATCCATCCTACGCAACCTGGGATGCAGAAAATTCCATGATAATGACATGGCTGGTAAACTCTATGGAAGAAGAGATAGACACAAACTACATGTGTTACTCTACTGCCAAAGAACTCTGGGAGAATGTGGCCCAAAGGTATTCAGATATGGGTAACCAATCTCAGATTTATAAACTTTCCCTGAAACTTGATGATATTCGTCAAGGTAATGACTCTGTCACAAAATACTGTAATTATTTAAAGAGAATATGACAAGACCTTGACCTGTTCAATGATCAAGAGTGGAAGTGTCCTGATGATGCTAGTAGATATAAGACCATTGTTGATGCAAAAAAAAAAATAAATTTCTTGCTGGACTTAAAGAGGAGTTTGATGAGGTTAGGGGCATAATTATTGGAAGAAGTCCCATGCCTTCAATCCATGAGGCTTTCTCAGAAGTTCGCCGCGAAGAAACTCGAAGAGGAGTAATGCTCAACAAGAAATCCACTCCTTCCAGCATACCTGAAACTTCGACATTTCAATCGGAGGCTCATATCAGCAAGTGGACTGTTCCATATTCATAGAAGAATGAGGAGAAACCACGGGTGTGGTGTGATCATTGCAACAAGCCACGACACACTAAAGAAACCTGCTGGTACCTCCACGGTAAACCTGCAGATTGGAAGCCAAGAAACAAGTGCAAGCCACCTACTGCTAATACTGTTGCCGAATAGACCAACCCATTTAGCAAAGAGCAAATCGATCAACTCCTGAATTTGCTAAACCCCAGTTTGGCTATTGGTACTCCAAATTGTTCAATGGTACATGCATGTAGACAACTAAACCCTTGGATTATTGATTCAGGAGCTTCTGATCACATGACAAATTTATACTATTTATTTCATTCATACATCCCATGTTTTGGCCATGAAAAGACTCATATTGCTGATGGTAGTTTTTCTTCCATTGCTGGAAAAGGAAATATTAATCTGTCCAAAAGTATAGATCTCAAATCTGTACTCCATGTTCCAAAACCCAAATGTAATCTTCTATCCGTCAGCAAATTTTCAAAAGATTCTTACTGCCGTATAATTTTCTATGAATCTTCTTGTGTTTTTCAGGACCAGAAGTCGGGGATGATGATTGAGAGAGCTAAAAAGATAGGAAGACTTTACTACTTTGAGGAGATTGTTCCTAGAAAAAAAGAGGTTGAAGCCTACAACAGTATGAGGTCGAACCCTGCATTAGAGAAAATAATGGAATCTCATCTTAGACTAGGTCATCAAAGTTTTTTCTTATTTAAAACATTTATTTCTTAATTTGTTTAAGGGTGTTAATTGTGCTTTAATTCAATGTGAAACATGTTATTTGACAAAAAGTAATAGCATAAATTTTGCCCCAAAACCATACTATCCTTCAAAATCTTTTTACATGATCCATAGTGATGTTTGGGGACCTTCAAAAGTCAAAACATTATCTGGGAAAAGGGGATTTGTGATTTTTATTGACGATCACACCAGAATATGTTAGTTTTATCTTATAAGCAAAAAATCAAAAGTTGAAAAACTTTTTAAAGATTTTTACAACATGGCTGAAACTCAATTTGAAACTAAAATATGCATCCTTAGATCTGACAATGGAACTGAATATTTTAATAAATGTTTAGGGGAGTTCTTAACAAACAAATACATAATTCATCAATTTACTTGTCGTGACACTCCACAACAAAATAGAATTGCTGAAAGAAAAAAATAGACATTTACTTGAGGTTGCTCGGGNTAAAAGTCAAAACATTATCTGGGAAAAGGGGATTTGTGACTTTTATTGACGATCACATCAGAATATGTTAGTTTTATCTTATAAGCAAAAAATCAAAAGTTGAAAAACTTTTTAAAGATTTTTACAACATGACTGAAACTCAATTTGAAACTAAAATATGCATCCTTAGATCTGACAATGGAACTGAATATTTTAATAAATTTTTAGGGGAGTTTCTTAACAAACAAATACATAATTCATCAATTTACTTGTCGTGGCACCCCACAACAAAATAGAATTGCTGAAAGAAAAAAATAGACATTTACTTGAGGTTGCTCGGGCTATCATGTTTTTAATGAACGTTCATAAATATTCATGGGGGGACACTGTTTTAACAACATCATATATAATAAACCGAATAACAACTCGAGTTTTATAATATACAATTTCTCTAAACAATTTGAAAAATAGCTTTTTAAGTCTACGAATGTCTTCAAATATTCCTTTAAAAATCTTTGGATGCATATGTTTCGTTCATATTCCGAATAATTGCCGTTCAAAATTAGATCCAAAATCTGAAAAATGCATTTTTCTTGGATATGCCTCAAACAAAAAGGGTTACAAATGCTTTAATCCTGTCACAAAAAAAAATTACATTAGTATGAATGTGTTCATGGAAAAAATTCTCTTCTTTCACAAAAATTCACTTCATGGGGAGTATAATACAGATAGAGAAGATGATTTTTGGCAATTTTCTAATCCATTAATCAGCGAAAGTATGTACTTGACTTATTGAGTAAAACCGGAATGCTTGGGTGCAAAACAACTGAAACCCCGATTGAACCAAATAAAAGGTTACAAGTGACAAATAAAATAAATGGTGTCAATAAAGAATAATATCAGAGACTGGTGGGAAGACTAATCTACTTGTCACACACTCGTCCTGATATAGNACATTAGTATGAATGTGTTCATGGAAAAAATTCTCATCTTTCACAAAAATTCACTTCATGGGGAGTATAATACAGATAGAGAAGATGATTTTTGGCAAGTTTCTAATCCATTAATCAGCGAAAGTATGTACTTAACTTATTGAGTAAAACCAAAATGCTTGGGTGCAAAACAACTGAAAGTCCGATTGAACCAAATAAAAGGTTAGAAGTGACAAATAAAATAAATGGTGTCAATAAAGAACAATATCAGAGACTGGTGGGAAGACTAATCTACTTGTCACACACTCGTCCTGATATAGCATTTGCTGTTAGTATGGTAAGTCAGCTTATGCATTCTCCAAATACTCATCACTTGGAGGTTGTCTATCAGATACTTAGATATCTGAAAGGAAAATCCTGAAGAGGACTACTGTTCAAGAAAAATGAGCACTTACAGGTAGAAGCATTTACAGATGCAGATTACAGATAGANAGTTGTCTATCAGATCCTTAGATATCTGAACGGAACACCCTGAAGAGGACTACTGTTCAAGAAAAATGAGCACTTACAGGTAGAAGCATTTACAGATACAGATTGGGCTGGGGGTGTTATAGATAGAAGATCAACCTCGGGGTACTGCACTTTTCTAGGAGGGAACTTAGTAACCTGGAGGAACAAGAAACAAAGTGTCGTGACAAGAAGCAGCGCTGAAGCTGAATTCAGATCTGTGGCCCATGGGATATGTGAAGTTTTATGGATTAGAAAAANCAGATAGAAGATCAACCTCGGGGTACTGCACTTTTCTAGGAGGGAACTTAGTAACTTGGAGAAGCAAGAAACAAAGTGTCGTGGCAAGAAGCAGCGCTGAAGCTGAATTCAGATCTGTGGCCCATGGGATATGTGAAGTTTTATGGATTAGAAAAATTCTCCTGAAATTAAAAATTCATAGTCCACCACCAATAAATGTGTACTGTGATAATAAGTCTGTCATCGTCATCGCCATCACCCACATGATAGAACAAAACACGTAGAGATAGACAAGCACTTTATCAAAGAAAAAATTGACAAAGAAGATATTTGCATGGTGTATGTTCCCTCTAACGACCAAGCAACGGATATTTTAACAAAGGGTCTTCACAAAAAAATAGTTCGACAATTTAGTGTGCAAACTGACTCTTAAAGATATCGAGAAGAGAATATTTTCTGATGAATTTCGGCTCTAAATAGAGCATATTGTCGTTTTTCCAATAGATGCATCTAAAAACTCTTAAAAAAGCGTCTAACTTTGTTGAATCCTCTAGGGGTCCAACAACTTTTCACAGCCCTAGCCATCGCTCACAATCCTGTCTTTCATGATAGAACAAAACACGTAGGGATAGACAAACACTTCATTAAAGAAAAAATTGACAGAGGAGATATTTGCATGGTGTATGTTCCCTCTAACGACCAAGCAGCGGATATTCTAATAAAGGGTTTTCACAAAAAAACAGTTCGACAATTTAGTGTGCAAACTGACTCTGAAAGATATCTTCATGCCAACTTGAGGGGGAGTGTTGAAAGATTTAATTCAAATTACAATTTATTGTCTTTCCTCTTATACATATATTATTCTCCTTCCTTATTTATATCATGTGATATCTGTACCAAATCTTGCTTAATTAGTCTTGCAATGTAATAGGAAATTATTTAAACTTATTTAGTTAGTTTCCTTATTTAAGGAGGAGGGACTCCCATATGTAAAGGCAATTTGAATTGAATCAATAAGGAGAAACGAATTTTCTCTTCATTTTCTGTTTTTAGATATTGTTTTTTTTTCTTTCTATCAAAAGAGACGTCTGTTCAATTAAATCATTGTCCACTTGCTAAAATGGGAACGTTTAGTTAAACAAGCAGCTAGTTAAACATTCTTGGTCTAATTACACAATCTAATGGTCATCTTTCTATTTTGATTATTTTTTGCAGTGCTGCTTTCTGAGGTTTTATTTTCTTTAAATCTACGAACAAATATGGAGGAAAAAGTAGCTGAAAATGCATTTCTGGACTATGCTAGTTTTCATGTATCTTGGCCGCGTAACAGGTAACTGTCATTCTTAAATTTTTCTGGAAGCATGTGAGATAATTCTGAACAGTTGTCCATTCTTTTAAGGAAGATGTACATAAGTACCACTCAATTCCTATGTATTTACATATCTAATACCTAAACTTCAGCTGTTAACTGCATACCACCTTAACTATGTATGAAAAGGTGTATTTTACTTTTTAAAAGCTAAAATAGTGGTATTTCTGATGTGATATAAATGATTTGGGTGGTATAAATGTAAAAAAAGCAATGTTTAACTGTTAGATAAGTAAATGCACTTGCCATTGCTCCTTCAGTTCCAAATTGCATAATTATGCTTGGTTGACCTTTTTTTTTTTAAATAAAACTTGAATTTCAGTTATGAAGCGCTTATTTGTAGCAACGGTGTTATAGAGAAGTTAGATAGTGGTCCTCTCGATCAGCTGGCTATGCATTTACCTGAAGTAAGAGCATCTCGTTCAAACCCATTAGATGGCAGTTTCAAACTGCAGCTTGATCCAAGCAATGAATTTTCATCATGGTTCAGCAAATTTACACTAACAAGGTATATATGTCAAGTAAATTTATTTCTTGTCTTAACTATTTGTTACTTAAGTATCTATTTTTCTCAGTTTTTTGCATGTTGTCAAAGTGCCCAATGTGCTAAAGTTTGCCAATGAAATTGTGAATGAAATTTGTCATTTGGAGGAAACCCGGAGGTTTCACATTGCTCTATATGCAAAGGTAGCATGCTGGTTTGATTTTGACAGATTTTTTTAGGGGCATTTACATACATA